>PVHP010032389.1:0-20357 GCA_004024765.1 Zapus hudsonius | reverse complement strand
ACCCTCACCTCTGGATTTCCATGGCAGGCCAAAGAAACATCTCAAATGCCCCTAAAATACTTTTGCCACTTTGTATTATATTTATTTTCAGTAGTGTTCTCAGCATTAATGATTATAACATCAAAATACCAGAAAATACTGCATATGCTTTATAATATGCAATATAAAATATGCAGCTAAAATTCAATTTTTCCAGTTATTTTTTGAGAGATGGTCTCAGGTAGCCTAAGCTGTCCTTGAGCTTTCTATGTAGCCAAGGATGTTCTTGAACTCTTACTTTTCCTGTCTGCATCTTTCAAATGCATGTGCACACGTGGGAACATGCATACACATATCCAAACATACCACGCGCAGATACAAATGCACCAAAAGAAGCTCTTAGTGGACATTAGATTATCATCATACGGCAGAACTTTGTAGTCAAGTGATCCTTATTTACTTACTGTTAGTCCCAACATGCAAGAGCTCTGATATTGGTGATTTGGATATTCCAAATAGAAAATTTCATGTGTTCCATAGAAGTGAAAGTTCTTGATTTAATAAGGAAAGAAATAAACGTATGTTGTGGTTAAGAACTAGAGTGCAGGGTTGGAGAGATGGATCAGCGGTTAAGGTGTTTGCCTGCAAAGCCTAGTGACCCAGGTTAGATTCTCCAATACACATGTAAAGCCGGATGCACAAAGTGTGTGTGTGGTGCATGCATCTGGAGTTAGTTTGCAGTGTCTAGAGACTCTGGTGTGTCTGTCCTCTCTCACTCTGTCTGTCTGTCTCTGTCTGCTTGCAGGTAAATTTTAAATATTAAAAAAGAAATACAGTACAATAAGAATTGCTGGGAGAAATTATATTCATATTACTTTTATTATAGAATGTTTTTATGACTGTTTTGTTATTAGTTATTTTAACTTCTACTCTTCCTAATTTATGGATTAAATTTGGTCTTAGGTACAGATAAGTCATAGTCCATATGAAATTCAATATCATCCATGATTTTAGCCCCTGGATATCTGAGGACAATTTCCCCACAGGTACGCTGGAAACATTATGCTTAGAATTTAAATTCAAATCCTCCAGAATTGGATGATTCCCCTAAAAAATGTTCTTTCTTTTGTCTCAGTGTTCTCACTTTTTAAATTGGGATGTAAGAAAGAGTAGAAAAAAATTACATTAACTTTTACAGAAAGGTGCCTGAAACTAGACAAGAGATATGTAAAGGTTTTGTGCCGTCAACTGACCCATTCTATAAAAGTACAATTTTTTGCAAAAAAAAAGTTCATCTAAATTCAATAAGATCCTGTAAAGAAAAGACTTTGCTAATTAACTATTATATTACTGCCTTCTACTGAGGCAAATAATCATTGATGTTAGAAAATTAGTTTTAGGGCAAAAGCCTGGGCTCAGAGAGTCCCAACAGATGAGGCTCAGCCACCTGTCTTCAATATGCCAATTAAAGAAACGAGTAATGGTGAAAAGCAGAGAAAGAAAATTTAATTAGTGCAGCACATAGAGAAGAGGAAAGAGAAAGGGGTCCACTGACCCCAAGTCTTTCTCCAGGAACTGATATGAGTTTAACCGGAGGGAGAATTGTGACAAGGGACAAGAGGTATGCAGAATTAAGCAGTGGTGGGGAAAGGGTGCTGTATTGAGCATTATCTCAATTCTTGCTCTGTGAGAAGGCTCCTTTTCGCTTGGGGGGGGGGTACTCTTGTTCCCACTCCAGGGTATAGCCTTCCATCATAGATAGTGGTCATCATCTGGGTTTGCAGGGGTGTCATTGCTAGAATCTAGGGTGTCTAGAGACATTGATGCAGTTTGGAGGTTTGGATAGGACACTGTACTAGCTAAGCCTCAGCTTGAAGGGGAAGAGACAGTTGGTTAAGTGTGTCACTTCTGGAGTAGTCAACATGGCTATGTTCAGAGATAAGCCTGGAACTGACCCAAAGTGCAAGAGACAGATAGAAAATAAAGGCAGAAATGTGAGGTTTTTATTTTGCCTTTAGATACCTTTTGGGTCCAAATGAGTCAATGATTTTCAGCAAAAGTAGCTTCTAAGTGCCTGTTATAAAACTTGCAAAGTTAACAGCAAGCTATTAACAGCGAGTGATTAATCTAATTACCTTACTTTTAAAAACAGCATTACAAAACCTACTAGCGTTTAAAAAGAAAGCTGATTTTTTTTTTTTTTCTGGTCAGTTTGCCCTGAGAAGCTAACTGGTTCACACTTTATCTCCTCAGGGGATGATTCCTCTTCTAGAAATCACATGGTCAAGTGCAAATGCTGGAAACTAGAAAAAGGATAAATTCCTTACTAATCTGCTCAGAAGGAAGGGCTCTGTATGGCATACCTGCAGAGTCACAGGGAGATCAACTTGTGAATGGGTTCTGATCGCATGGCCATGGGCTGCTTCTCCCTGAGCCTTGCTGGAAGAACAATATCATGCTGAGAGAGAATTTTCATGTCATTAGTGGCTGGACTAACTCAGATGGAGGTGATCCTGTAGGTCTTTTTAGGAGTGTGACATCGCCCCCAACATATCGGCCTCATGCCTGAAGACACCTTAGCACACAGTAAATGGGATTTGACTCTAAGGCAATACTTCACACCAGTAGTTCCCCAAGGCCATGCAGTGCTTATAAAAATCATCTTTAGGAAACTGCCTGTTAGAAAAGCTGTAAAAGTTCTGATTTTACAAATGAAAGGAGACATCTAGAGTCTCCCTTCACAGAGAAGGCTCTTCTACTTTGAGCCCTGCATAGGGGACAAAGTGACCTGTAATTATCCTTTGTATTAAAACAAACTTATTTCTTGTAACTCCAAATCCTTTCATTATTATTGGTCTGGAATAAGTATTTTCTCTCATTAATTAATAACTTTTTTACACCTAGCACCTCACTAACCTCACTCTATCTGCCATGTTAAATCCCCCACATCTGACTGTTTTATTCTTCTTGAGGCTCCTGGACTTGTCAGGAGGTGATTATTCTTACTCTGTCCCTTGGCACTTCCTGCTCCCTACTTCTAGAATATTCAGTAAGAAGAGCCTCTGAAGTTTCAAAGTTCCAACCAAGCTCTGAATGGTGACCGTGATCAGCTCACTCAACCTTCCAGATGTTGTATGATCCAGTCACTTAATGAGAACATCAATTTTGCCTCAAGCAAAGTATGCCTTCATTTTAATTGTTTAATGGCAAATACAACTGTGCAGTCCAGATGAGGGAGAGAGAGAAGCAAGAACAAACAAAGAGATGTCATCTTCCCTGCCTTGGCCAAACTGAATTCTGTGTCTGATCCAGTCTCATCTCTCTGAGACAGAGCCCTGTGCTTCTTCCCCAATCTGACATTCCTAAGTATGTAAGTAGGCTGGCCCCTCTTGGGCTAGCCCCTTAAGTCCAAAACAAACAAACAGACAGACAGACAAATAAACCCCAGCTATCTCTCTTATTAACTTGAGCCAGATGGTAAAACCCTTTCCTAATTAACTATAAGAGGTTTCCAATGTGGACAAGGGTTTTTTTTTTTTTTTTTTTTTTTTTGATTCTCATTCTGATGCCTGAACCTTAGGGTCCTTGTTCTGGTAAACCCTATCCCCATCCCAGGCTGGGTTGTCAGAGATAACCTTCTTGTTTTGCTTCTAAGCTATGGGACTTTTACTACCAGATATCTTAGCTTCTTTTTTCTAATGTGAAGGAAAACTCCTTCACCCTACTGCTCTACTTCCCACGGGGGTGTGTATATCACTTTAAATCTTTCGGTATGTCTTGCCTCCCATATATGCAGGTGCCACACTTACACGTATCTCATGCCCAGCTTCCTTCTCTTCCTCTGTGCAGATGCATGAATGCATGTGTGTATGCGCGCTTGTGCATGTGTGTGTGTTTATAGTTGTGTGTCTGTGTCTGTGTGGGTATATGCCTTCTCCAGAGACTTCTTTCCAAGACACATGAGGGGAGATTTCCATCTTTTCTCCCCATTCCCAGAAAGGCTCACAAAGTTCTGCATCAATGGATGCTTCAGAACCCAGTCCAGGGGTTTTATACATGTCTATTTTAACTTGATATTGACATAAAAGTTCCTAAAATATTTTCAATATTATTCTACACGTTATCAAATTTACCAAAGTTCTGAGGAGCAATGGCAGGGATTCTGTGTTGACAATATAACAACACACAGTGAAACAAATGTACATGTGACTGAAAGTCAAATTTCCAGTTAGGAAAATATTCAAAAGAGTGCCATGTCCTGACATCAAAGGTCCGAGTCATGTTAAAACTATCAAAGAAAGGCAGCTGACATGGAAAAGCAGATGCTTTAAATAAAACATCTGAAATTGTTTAACTAAAATAATCAAGCTGGAGAAATGCCCTTTGTCTTCAACCCACCCTTATTTATGGCAGCAGTTCACATGTGTAGGTGTTGCAGCACATTTTCATTTAGTATTTAATAACTTGTCAAGTAAGTATTGAGCTTTTGTGAATCCTGATGCACCTAGCATCTGCAGGAGAAAATAATTACAGAGAATGTACAATGGAGGCAGTCCCACCGTGGGATTTATTGGCATAATTAAGGCTAGGATGGGAGATGGAAGGGGTGGAGGCAACGGAGGGATGCAGAGATTTTAAAGATGATGTTGAGACATACAATGACACCTCTGAATGGTGGATATGTTTACTAGATAACATTGCTTCTGCTGCAATTCTCCTTATGAAAAGCAAAAAGTAATATGGGACGAACATAGAAATAACATTCAACATGAGTATATGCACACAGATAAATAAATGTTTATATCCATATTTGTTTAAATGGAATCAATATTGGCTTGGGTAGAAACAAAACTGGAGAAGGGCAGCAACAATACACAAAGGAGAAAAAAGAAATCTACCACTTGTGCAGTTCATAACCACCTACACCATGGACTGATCCGGTATCCTCCACCTTAGGGCTAGAACTTATGATTCACCCAAGGTGACACCTCCTTCAAGTTGCAAGCTTTTGGTAAATTCCTGAATCAATTGGGGGACATCCATCCAAACTAACACAAATAGCCTTTCGGAAATCTGTTATTTATTCCTTTGCATCTTTTTTAACTTTGTGTCTTTCATTAGGTTATAAAGGAATGACAAGGCTCAGATGAATTATCAGTCACACCCACAGTCCTATGAAAATCATATCTTTCCTTTTTTCCAGTGTTTCAGTTATGACTTTATATACTTTCTAATAATTTCTCTCCCATTAGATGTAAAGTATTGGAGAGTAAGAACTCTTCATTTTTGATAAGACCCCATCAACAGCTTGCAGAACATTCATTAAAGATATTTAACAGTCTATTTTGTCATTCACTTCAGGGGCATTAGATTGGGTTTGCAAAGCAGTGACTCCAAGAACAGCATAGGCATGCAATAAAGTTAGTAGGAGATTCTAATGGACCCACAGCTATCCAGCAAGAAGGAAGAGGATGTCTAATTGTAGAGGTACGGATGGCCATCAGTCCACCCAGAGGGCTGGAATAGCACTTCGGATGTAGAGTTCAGGGGACTGCTAATCCATGCTGATCACTGTTTGGTTGTAGGCTTTCCATCAATGAAGCACAGCCTCATGGGAAACAGTGTTTGTTATTAAGTTACAGCCCACGCAGGACAACTTTGGGCAGAACTCTCAAATGCTTGATGGAAGAGTCCCATTCCTGAAGGAGGATCTAGGGGAGTACAATAGCAGAGAAGGGGTGAGTGAAGAAAGCAGAGAAGCTCTGATTCCAGATAGCATAGCACTGTAGGTTTACAAACAGAAACCTCCCTTTATGCCCCTAGCATCTCCACACCTTATTTTCCCTTCCCAGAGCCTACAGCCATGAATACAGTCTTAATTAGATTTGTAGCTTTAAGGAAGACTATTTTTATAACTCTTGGAAACAGACCATTTGTGTATCTTTGCTTCTCAGTACTTAAAATCTGTTTTCTGATGGTATTAAACTAATAGATTGAACAGTAAAATGAACACAAATGTCAAAACATTGTTAAAGTGAAGATTTCAGACCTTTCCATATTCATAAGTGACTCTAAGTATAACTTTGAAATTTTCCCTGAATTTAAAAATAAAAACAAATGGGTCTTTTAAAAAGATGTGTCAAATGGAAAATATATAAAAAAAACTTAATTGTTATTCTCAATTATTCTTTCTCTCAATTACCTGGATACAAATTACTTAAAATATATCCATAGACTTTGAAGCATTTTTACTTATTTCAGGAACTTACCTGAAGCATACAGTGCTGAATAATTGTTTCTCAAAGAGTCAGAGTTGGTTATTTTTTACTAAATTCATATGCTTTATATTTCCTTATATGTAGGCACATTTGATCCCACAAGGATAAATGTGCCAATTATCAAATTCTGCGCATACTGTGATTGACAGCAGGTAACAGGCAAGGAAATATGAACCCACCCTGAAGAAACTCCTGTGCATGTGGCTCCAAATGCACTGCTGGCCTGGTTAATGTCATCAGACTCAGGCACTCTCTTAGGCAGAACTTTGATTTGAGCTCTGCTTTTGCTACCTCATTTCATTACTTATTGCATAGCTCAAAATCCTGTGCCACTGTCAGTCTTTAATTTTTATTTTATAACTTCGAAAGCCATTCAAATTGTGGAACTTCATGAAAAGTCCTGCGGTGTGACAGTTGTTCTGCAGAGCTACTGTATGTCGGGAATATTAACCAATTACATGGCAAGAGAGAAGGGATGGATGGCGTAGATGATTTCTAAGATTGAAGAAACTAAGTGAAGACTGCATCTTTCTCTTCTGAGTTTTTGGTTTGGAAGAGATGTCTTAAGAACTATAGTTTTACTCTCCAGGAAGACACTCCCTTTTTGAATTTTAGAGTCCTGACAAAGTCATCACTCGTGAAGAATAAAACATTATTATTTTAGAATATAACAAAAACCTCTATGGTGTACAGGAGTGATTTTTCTCGCTTCTCATTTTCTGTCCTCTATTTTACTACTGGAGCTATGTTTACCTACAATCATGTTTTGTTCCATCTCCAAGTCCTAATTCCAATATACTTAACTCCAACTAAAATGTCCCCTCATAAGAGCCTGTTCCACAATCATTTCCTTCTTCAGTTTCCAGTCCTCATCTGTGCTGCTCACTTGGTACTTACTGACCAAGTGGTAAATAGTGTGTGGAATGTCTTCCTCTTGCTATTCATGCCTTGGGTAATCTTTCCCCCTCAATTGTAGAGATTATTTTGAGACACATTTTACAAATGGATAAGGGACACAAATGAGAAGTTTTCTTCCCTTCTGAAATTAAATTACTAAAGACTGAGGAAAGAAGATTTCTTTCATGAAATAAAAAAAAAGCATGCAAAAATGCCCTACTTCATCCAGCCCACCAAAGGAAAGCTAGCTCAGTCTTCACCTGTTTTATCTCCTCCTCTCACATGAATTATTTTCTGAAAAAAAAGCCAATGAACACTTAAGGGCCCATACCACAAACTGAAGGCCAATTCCTCCAAAGTTGACTTTGATGAATCAATGCATTCCGTTCATTGAGTTTTCTTACAGAGCACGAGTGGGGATTGAGTATAGAAGTGTGAAGACGTCGAAGCAGCAGCATTGAAAGGTCTCATCTCAACGCAGACAACAACCTCCCCATGACTGAAGCAGCGAGGCTCTCCCTATATACTCGGACTCCCTGGAGGCCGAGAGACATCACGTGTCACTGCATCCAGCTGGTAAGAGGGCCCTGAGATCTCAGGGAATAAAAATGGCAATAGCTGTTTTTCTTGGTGGACTTCATCACACAGTGCCTCCCGAAGCCACCATTTCCCCATTGCCACCACACAGAAAGAGTCAGAGATGGTGAAATGCCATCTCAAGGAAGGGAAGAGAGAGACAAACCTGTGATGCCAGAGGAAGAAGGGAAAAACACAGCCAAAAATATTAATGAAACTGAGAGGAAGATGAGCCAAGAGCGAATTAGCTCACATAGCTGAGAGTGGAGCAGAACAGTTTCCTTGGCATTTTGACAGGTATGGTGCCAGAAAGATGTACTGAAAAATAAAAGAGTTATAATAAGACAGCAATAATAATTACTTGTTATAGCCCAGGCCTCTTTAATTGCAAAAACATCCTCCTACAAACCAGACAATAGGCCTTTTTCAATAACCTCGCTCATTCATCCCACAAGTATTGGTTTAGCTCCACCTTCACAGAGGTCTCTGAAGGAAGCTGAAAAAAATCAGTTAAATATTAATTTATAATATAATCGGGCAGACTATCTACTGGATTCTGTTCTACCTCTTGCTGGGACCAGCATTCTTCTTTTACATAATAGATAATTGCATTTGTTCAAGAGTGAATGAAAGTCTACAATTGAATATTTTTAAAGTATCATTTTTTCATTATTAAAAAAGAAGTCAAGCTGTATGAATTAGCTTTCCAAGTCTGCTAAAAGATATTGTACAGTGGGTGGTTCAAACCAAAGAAAGACTCTGGAAGCAGGATGCATTAATCAGTCTGCTGACAGGCTTGGTTTCTTCTAAAGTCTCCTTGGCTTGCAGATGGCCAGGTTCTCCCTGTGTTTCACATGTTCTGCTCTGTACATGACTGCATTCTAATTCCCTCATATGAACTCATCAGCTACATTGTTTTATAGGCCACCTTAACAATGATATTCAATTACCTTTTTAAAGATGCTATCTGCAAAGACTATCAGGGAACTACGGTTCAACACATGAATTTGTGAGGTACAAACACAACCATAACATCATATAAGATGTAGTCATTTATCTCAGACAATATTGACAATAATGTTTCCACTCAGATCATGGGACTGGACAGCTTGAGTACAGTATGATCTGGGACAAGAGTTAATCTCTGTTCCTTGTTTTTCTTCAGCTGTAGAATGGTGACAAGATAGAGGTTTTATGAAGATTTTTATCAGTTAATTCACTAAAGGTTGTTAGAAGACTCACTGGCATAATAAGAATTCAGTAAGAATTAGCTCTCCATTATCTTATTTTTCCAGTGGGAAATGAAGACATTAAAAGTAAAATGTCCTGTCCTAAGGAAAAGGCAATTAGTGAAACACAAAAAGACATGGAAGTATCAGTGTTCCAACCCCTTAGAACAATAATGTTTCTTTAGACCATAGCAAATTATTCCTGGCTTCCTGGAAAGAAAGAAGGTGATTCTGTATTCCTCCTAATGAAAGGCTGGTTTATAAGGCTTAGAGACATAGATTTTATTTTACATCAGTTTAAGGAGCAGGGCTTCAAGGGTTTACTTTCTCCACTGAAGCAAAATAATATACCTACCACAATCTCTTCCCATGTTCTTTCCTTCCTGCTTCTATGCATCTATTGAGTGGCCAGTGTGTGACAGGACATAGTCTCCATGCTATAAAAACACGTAAGGCACTGTTTATAGCTTTACGGTGAGATCAATAGACTTACAGGTGTCCTTGTCTAAAAGTTACCCGCATGTAGATTTGATCTCCTGAAGACTAGAGGAAAAATGGGAAAACTTGCATCTATAGCCAACATTTATTTGGTGATGGTTTTTATAAGTTATGTAAGGATGGCTTAAATATGAGCAGGATATGTATGTTTTTTGACAGACAGCTCATATAACTCAGGCGACCGTTGAACTCCTGATCCTCTGCCTCCTTGTAGAGCATGGGGATCACAAGTGCAGGTCAGTCACCATGCTCAGCTGTGAGGAGTTCCTTCCGCTCCATTTTCTTGCTGGTACTTGAGCATCTATAGATTTGCCATCTGCCAGGGATCCCCAGTGGACACAGAAGAATACCTGTAAACGAGTGCAGAAGAAAAGCATGGCCAGCACATGCCACAGAGACCAGGAGAACCAATGCTGAGTCAGCTGGGATGCAAAGATACCCCCAAGAGGGATTCACTGTGACTCTGACATAAACATATTTTTTCTTGTGAACCCCTTCCTACATTTAAATATAATATTTTAGATATTAAATGTATGGTAATCACTTCAAACTATTTGTATCCATATAAATATATTCATAATTACTTCTTAAAATAGTTTCTTCAACTTAAAAGCTCATATTTCCCTTCTGATTTAAAAATATTAAGACATTTCCATGATCCCCTACAAGTATTTTTGGTCTTCAACCCAACTTGAATTTGAAGAGTGAGTGGTTATCTAAAGCCATGTTTCTTGAACTTTATAGAATGAACAGGCCATTTGAGGATCTCATTCAATGGCGTTCAGTGCAGTCTTATTGCAATCAGCCTCTTATTGCTGGCAGAGAGAAGACTGAAAGCAGCTTGTGGAAGGAATGGGTTTATTTTGGTTTGTAGACTCAAGGGGAAAGTCCATGATGGCAGGGAAGATGATGGAATGAGCAGAAGGTGGACATCACCTCCTGGCCAACATCAGGTGGACAACAGAAGCAGGAATGTGTGGCTGCCTAGGGGATGATGGCTAGAACCCCCATAAGCCCACCCCAAACAACACACCCCCAAAGAGGTTCCAATTCCAAAATTTCCATCAGCTAGGGATTCAGAATGCATTAAGTTTATGAGGGACACCTGAATCAAACCAACACAAGCGTTGAGTGTATTCAGTGTAGACCAAAATGCTGAATATTCAAAAGTGCCCAAGAGAAGCTACAGGATTAAGGTCCACCACCTCACTTCACTTTAGAGTCAGGATCTAGAGATACATTATCTAAGATGGTGGCCACTGACCACATGAGGATATCTAACTTTCAATTAAAATTAAATTTTAATCAAAATTGTAAAAGGAATTGTATTAAGCACATTTCAAGTGAGCAACAGGCACATACAGATATTGTGTCATTAGTGCAAATGTGGGCTATTTCTGTAACTACAAAAATTCAGTTAGAAATAATTGTGCTGCAGGCATGCCCCCATGCATAAGGAAATGATATTCCAGGCCCAGAAGCAGCACAGACAGAATTAAAGTGGGGTAGGCTCCATGATTGAAGGTCACTAGAGCAAGTAACAAGAATTGTTGACCATAAACTGTCGTAACGAGGCTTAAGCAGAACAGAGTTCTCATGATCAGGTATTTTTCCACTTGCATTTCGACTATTGCCACAAACTTATTTCTTTTTAGTTCTACAAGTTGAGTGTCCTTTATTTAAAATTATTAAGACCAGAAGTGTTTTGGATTTCATATATTTTAAGGTTTGAAATATTTGCAAAAACATAATAAAGAAGGAACCCAAATCTAAACATAAAATCAAATTTTAATTTTTAAAAATCTTTATTTATTTGAGAATGAAAGAGAGGCAGAGAGAGAAACAGAGAAAGAGAGAGAGAGAGAGAGAGAGAGAGAGATGGGCAGAGAGACAGAGAGAGAATGGTCAGGGCCTTTAGCCACAGAAAACAAACTCCAGACGAATGTGCTACCTTGTGCATCTGGTTTTATGTGGGAATAGAACCTGAGTTCTTAGGCTTTGCAGGCATATGTCTTAACCACTGAGCAACCTCTCCAGCCCCCCTTTGTTTTATATATACATTATATGCATAGCTTGAAGGTACTTTTATACAATATTTTAAATAATTTTTACTTGAAAAAAATGTTTCATGCTGTGTAATTTTCTGACTGTGTAATGATGTCAACACTTATTTTGGATTTTGGGGCATTTTCAATTATGGATATAAACCTGTAATAAATATGCAACCTGATCATTAAGTTGTCCACCCATGTGCTGTTTGGTTCCCTGTATATGCATATTTTACAAGTCTAAATCATCAGAATACAGGCTTCTGAAAAATAGCATGAATTAGGAGCAGAAATATCTAATGCCAATAGTGACTTGTATGTTCAGGTATCCACGTGTCAGACCAATGGGATCATCCGTTGAACTCTGTTACAGCAAAGTTAAATATCTGTTCTGAGGGACATGAAAGGAATGTCATTAGTCTTCTGACTTCTTTTGCTTGTTTCCCACATGTTCCATAGATGTGCTAAACTGACCGAGTTCTTATCACCTGATGACTCATTGGTTCACTTGCAACCCCTGCTCTTTTTCAAGTTTATAAAGCAAAGCGAATCGAGGCCTCTGAGAAAAGTGCATATTTTCTCATCAGCATGCACAGAACATCACTTGGGCATTCATGCTTCAAGAGCTTTTCATCTAAAGTGCAGACGTAACCATGCGGAAATCCCAGTCCACTGGGAAGCACACTGAACAACCAGACCAAATCTTCAAGGTTGTTAAGACCTCGGATGAAGCTGGATATCTCCTTATGCTGCTAATTGTTTTTGTCCCACAATAGTGAGCAGTTGCTTTCTTTTTTGCTCATACGGCTCATTAAATCCAATACAGCTAATGGAGCCCAAAGGCCTTGTGCTTTGCATAGTGTCAAGAGAAACTGATCACTTTATAATGCATAAGCTTTGAAGATTTTGAATTAAGGTTGGCCCTGTTGAGAGAAAAAACATTCTGAAGGAGTCTAACCGCACCCTTTGGCTGCAGGACATGTGTGAACACAAAGAACACACTTTCTTCCACCTTAAAGAGCATCTGGCTGAGATCTTGTGCTGCAGCCTCTCCAACTTATCACTGAGACACCTAAGAAGAAACAGACAAGATGAGAACTCACACCTCCCAGAAATGAAGCCTGAGAGGAAACTACTAAAGTCTTAACATTCCACTGCCTACCCACGTGCATGTGCTATCTTAAGAAAAATTTACTTGTGCCTTCATATGCTGTGTTTGATGAAACAAAAATAAATAAATAAATAGGGTAGGAAGTTATTTCACCTCTACTCACTGCTTTCTGTCAAACAACACAACCAGGTAGACATTCCACAGCTTTTGGAGGCAGAGAGCACTAAAGCCTCTTTGTATCCTCTCCCCTGTGTAATACACAAACATAGCAATTCTCCTATCGTCATTCTAGGAATAAAAATAAGCAAAATAATAAGGAGGATATGTCAGTGCCTAAAGACACTGGGAATTAAGAAATTATATCAGTGGGTATTTTGTTCCCAAATATTAGGTATTGCAAAGAATCTATATATTTTCTCAAATTTTACAAGTTTGGAGGTTCACAAAACATGATATAAGAATAAGTGAAAATTTCTCGGGTTGGAGAGATGGCTCAGTGGATAAGGCATTTGCCTCCAGTGCCTAAGGCCCTGGGTTCAATTCCCCAGGACCCACATAAGCCAGACCCACAAGGTAGTGGCCCTGGTGTTCTCTCTCTCTGTCTCTCACTCTCTCTCTGTATATCTCTGCTTGAAAATGAATAAATAAAAATATATTTTAAAAAAGAAAATTTCTCTTTTATTTAAAAGGAATTTCTTAGTGTGATTATCTACCATATGCTGATAATGGACATTCAAGCTTAACATAATACCATTGTTTAAGCCATCATAAAAGAGAACATGTCCTAGCTCAAATTGGACAACAGAGAGAAAAAGTCTGGATATATAATATTTCTAATTTCGTTACTTATAAAGAAAAAAGTAAAGATTTTCCTGAAATGGTATATAAACAAGAAAAGATGAATCATAAATTTATGAAAAAAATTTTTTAAATGTTTTTAGCCATTTAACTGCAAGAAAGCTAATGAGAAAGAAAGAATGGGTGCTCCAGGGCCTCTTGCCACTGCAAATGAACTCCAGATGCATGTACCACTTTGTGAGTCTTGCTTTAGGTGGGTACTAAGGAATTGGACACAGGCTTTGAAAGTAAGCACCTTTTACCAATGAACCCATTCCCCAGCCCTGAAAACTGATATATATAGTCGGAACTAAAAGACATTTTATTACACAAATTGAGAGTCTTCAACAAGAGTATAAGTAAAATGACTTTTCGTTATTAAAAACTTATATGATGGCATGAAATGATGGGCAAATGAAATATGGAAGGATTACAAGGTAATCAGTTGAAAACAGGATTGCAATCAATGTTGGGAATATTAGAGAGTAGACTTTAAAATTTAGAAGGTCAAGTTAAACTTATTCAATATTAAGGTAGGGGCTGGTAGGTGGCTCAGTTGGTAAAGGGCTTGCCACATAGCATAAGAATCTGAGTTTGGTTGACTACCAGCCACATAAAACATCTGAGCACAGGTGACACTTGCCTGTAATCTCAATTTGGAGAAATGGAAACCAGCAGAGCCCTGGAACCTGCTGGCAGTGAGCTCTGGGTTCACTGAGATATTCTGTATCAAATAGTGAAGTGGAGAGCAGTGGACAGTGAAGCCCAATGTTGATGTCTGAGCTCCACAGCACACATACACCTGCATGTGCTTATCCATGAAAGTGTATCTGCACACAGGTGAGCCCGCACAGATGAACTCATACACTGGCATGCACCACAAAAAGAATTAGCTAAAACCTTGCTCATTCACTGATATATTTGAAAATATGAAGTACTTTTAAAATATTGTGATATATTAGTGTTTCATAAAGATAAGGCATCTTCTCTCAAGAGCTTGCATACTAAAGACAATAAATCAATAAAAATGTAAATTATAATTATGTTCATAAAGTATCTCAAAGAAAATAAAATAGAGCCGTGGTGGGGGAGATTATCCAGAGGCATGGCCAGGAGAACCTGGCTGAATACTAGGCTATCCATGGTCCCCTGTCACAAGGACTGATCCAGACAACCCATGGAGGTTAACCAGCGGATTGGGGAGGGAAGGGCAGCAGGGAATTGGGGATAACAACTCATTGTTTAGGCACTAAATATTGTAACTCATTATGGACAATAAAAAAAAGAAAATAAAAGAGTGATGGGATAGAGATTGATGCAACAGGGCATATTTTGGATAATCCACACAGAAACCCTTGACGTGATAGTTGATACTCAGTGAAATGCTAAAGTATATGATGAACAATTTTCATAAAGAGTATCCCAGGCATAAAGATAAATATAAAAGCTTTTAAAGAAGATAAGGTTGACCATGTACATACAACAATAGTTAGAAAAAACAGAATGTTTAAGAGGAAACCAAATGTATTGGTTTCAGTGTTACTTGATCATAAGCCAGTGAGTCCAGAAGCTTGGGTATGAGCCCAAGATCTAATGAATGTTAGCTACTAGAGGAAAGAGACCAAGACAAAGACGCATGAGAAGGAAAAACAATCCTGTTCACATCACTTTAAACCATAGGTAACTGGGGCTAATGTTGAATTCATCCTGGATATTCCCAGCTAGAAGCATCAGCCCACTTTCATGACTGTGTTTTCTCATTTAGGTATAGTTGTGTTCAACACAATGTGCAACACAGAACAAATGCAGATACATTGATAATTCAGTTTTCACATTTGAAATGCCCAGGTGCATTCCACCAAATACTTAAGGGAGTGTTATTGCCAATCATTCTTAAGTTTTTTTCCAAAAATTATAAATTTGGGGACTATTTTCTCATTCATTTTACAGTATATTTGACAAAATTAGGCAGAGAGTTCACAAGAAAATAAAAAGTGGAGACAAATGTTTCTTATGACTATACAGACAACTATCATTCATGAAACCATACGACCACAATATTACAACATATTAAAGTAAGCATCACTATGAAGTGAGATTTACCTCAGAATTCAAAATGGAACAACATAAAATGGCATCTAATACAACATGCCATATTCATAGAATGAAGGAATACCCCCAATGTATCAGCTCAAGAGGTGAGGAAAAATTACATGACAAAGTGCAGCACCCTATTTTAAAACTCTCTCATAATTTAAAAAGTCAACAAAGAACAGAAGACAATGCCATCAGTTTTACAAAAGATATATTTGAAAATCTCACAATTAACACTGGATTATCATGACAAAAGTTGCAAGTTTTTCCTTTAAGATCAGGAACAAGATCAGGAAAGATGTTCCCTCCAAAACCCTCTATTCACCTTTGCCCTGGAAAGTCAATCCAGGGAAATTCAGCAAAAAAAATAAAATAAAGAGGCATCTACATTAAACAGAAAGAAGTAAAACTGTTCTAGTTCACATGGCATCATCACTGAAAAAAAATTAAGAATTCCATTTTCTAACACTTACAATTAATGTACTAGTTCAGCAAAGTTATAGTACAAAAGACAAATCCACAAAAATGTATTCAATTAAAAATATAATGAAATTAAGGCAATATTATTTATAAAACCTAAAAATGTTAAAGTATTTAGGAATAAAATAGTCTCTAATTCAAGACTTACTAGAATATTACACTAATTAAATCATTGTGGAACTGACATAAGCATAAACATACAGGTCTATGAAATAGAATGAAGAATACCGAAATTAACCCATATTATCTGCCATCACTTTCAATGTGATTGCAAAGATTCCTTCACAGTGAAAGTATAGTACTTGCAATAAGTGGTGATAGCAGCCTGGAATGCCCTTGTTCAAAGAACAGATTTGGTTCCTCTCACATCATACACAAACATTTACTCAAGCTCAATCCAAGGCCCAAATATAAGTGCTAAATCTATGAAGCAGTTTGAAGGAAACATCGGTGCAAATGTTCATAACTTCAGGTGAGCTGATGTTTGTTAAGTTTGGCACCAATAGCACAAAGAACAAGTTTTGAAAACTATATTGGACATTGTCAAGATAAAACCTTATAGACTTCAAGGGATATTTTTAAGAAAGAGGAAAGACAACTGACAGAATGGAGAAAATATTTGCAAATCATAAATCTGGTAAGGGTTTGGCATCTAGTGCCCTGTAAGCATTAGTACAGTTCCCCAATACCCATGTAAAAGGCTGGGCTCAAAGACAGATGGATCTCTGGGACTTGCTGCATAATTTGTAAAGCCAATGTGGTGAACTTTGGGTTCATTGAGATACCCTTTAAAAAAAAAACAAGATAGAAAGTGATTCAGCAAGATACTCAACTTCAGCCTCTGGCCTCCATATTCAACGTCACATACATGTGCACTTGCATGCATACACACCAGACATCCATACACATAGGTAAAAAAATAGAAAAGAAGTTTTCTGGAGTTTCTCTATGACTGAGAAAAATAGTGAGTTAATACTGAGGGGAATAGAAAGATTCCCAGAATATTAGCCCTAGAGATGCACAGTCCCAGAATACAGAAAATTTCCAACACTTGGGAATACTGGAAAAAATAATTTAAGAAAATAAATTTGGGACTATCCCTGGGTAACTGGTCATCAGAAATAGTGGCTGTGCTGGAACATGCCTTCTTTCCATGGGTCAGAGGGATACAGATGGCCAAGCTGTGATTTCAGTTCCATCCTTTGCCCCGGCTGCTTTCTTTGAGACATAATAAATTCGTACACTCTAAAGGCACCTTTAACCTTATGACCTACAAGTAATGTCTGACTGTATGCCTGCACATTATGTATGCATGTATATATGGCCTTGCTCGCATAAATGAATCTCCTTAAATGTAGTGTTTTTTCCCCATCGTGTAATTGTGTGCTCTTATTGACAGGAGGAAAACCATGCTGTTTTATGGATTTCAATAGCATTTCCTGATAACTGAAGTCATAAGCTGGTTTTCTTTCACTCAATAAAATGAAGTTTGAGAAATTTATTTGCTTGGTTCAATTAGACATTATTGATAAGGAATAATATCCATTCAAGAATTAGTGAACACCAGACATATTTGTACATTAGAATGTCTGATAAAATTTAAGTGAGAAGTTCTCTCCTGAGTCATTAGAGCAACAAAGGGAATTTAAATAAGACAGAGAAACCTTTCCTTGCATTTAAAAAACAACAAATGGGAAAAATACTCTGAAGGGTTATTGATGCCCATAGAGATGAAGGTAACTATTTTGCCCTCTAGGGCATGTTGTTGATTATTATATGTAAGATGTAAATAGCATAAAGAATTGTATAGTATAATAGGTTATGCAGTGTTTCAAGTATAGTATCCATTTAATCACCACTCTTTTTTTCCGGTGAAAAATATGGAGCTCAGGGAATTTATGTAATTTACCCAACAGAAAGTGACAGAAGTAGAACTTAAATCTGGCCTTTTGAAGTTAGTACAGACTTCTATAGAAAATGGGTGGCTTTATAAGAAAAAAAGTGATTTCACATATTTCAATTATTTAAATATAAGCTGTTTTTGCTGGGATACTGTAGAGATTAATACTGAATGTAATATCCATCTTTCTTTGCACGAAACATATATCATTATCTTTCAAATTTTTGCATACTTATCAGAAGAAAGATGGATTTTTTTTGTAGGGTCTCACCTGGAACTCAGTCTGTAGTCCCAAACTAGCCTTGAACTAAGCAATCCTCTTACCTCTGCCTCCCGAGTACCACGTTTGGCTGGTTTTGCTTTGATATAACTTACTTCCACATCTCTCATAAGCCACATTCTAACCTTCATCCTTTTTTGAAAATTAATGCAGTGATAGCCATACATCTAGCAAAAACATCAAAGACACCATAATGCTTTGAGCTTTAACTCAAGATGCAAAGGAGTTCATAACAATTTATCCTATATTGATGACTCAAGCCACAACTACTCTTTTCATGAGAGAGAGAGAAGAGAGAAAGAGAGAGAGAGCGAGCGAGAGAGAGAGAGAGAGAGAGAGAGAGAGAGAGAGAGAGAGAGAGAGAGAGAGAGAGAGAATGTGTGTGGTGCCAGGGCCTCTAGCTACTTCAAATGAATGCCAGACACATGTGCCACCTTGTGCATCTGGCTACACATGGGTACCGGAGAATGGAACTCAGGTCCTTGGGCTTAGCAGGCAAGCACCTCAAACACTGAGATATCTCTCCAGCCCCTCTTGTATGATTTCAATACTAGCACATGATGAGAAGAAAAGGTGTGGAATGGTGTGACTCATTGTGCCTGGCTTTATCCAAATAGAAGTATTACCTCTCACATTGTCTTCATAACCAATTAACTTGATGCTGGGTAAATAATCCCTAAGCATGTTTCTTTATGTGCACTCATGAAAATTAATCTAAAAATGCTGGACAACTCATGAAAGGACTATGCATAGCCACTGAAATTCTTTCTAGTTCATGATCTGTAAGTTCATGGGATCCTAGATTGCAAAGTAGAGCTACAGGAGAAAGTTTTAACCATTGGCTACCAAAAAATCCTCACAATTTATCTGCTATTCTTTATGACTTTCTTTTCAACAGTGGAAACATGCCTAATTATCAAGATGGTGTGCACACATTATTAGTAAAAGTTTATTTTAAAATATTATGTGCTTGTGATATATGCAATGTGTGCAGATTGCATTGTAATAAATGAAATCAAATCATAAAGTAAGAGATAGCTTGGGGCAATTGTGCAGGAAATAAAATTGAAAATAACAGAGTAACCTCAGGTACATTCACTACAATGTCATAGAGAACTAAAGAAAGACACCTTCTGGCTGTTAGTAAAAAGAAACACAATATCATGTGATGAGCACATATTCACTGCTATGAGACTACTGAGAAATTCACCTGTGGTGATTTCAATCCTGTGGGATTTATCCCGGCTTTGTAAATAATACTAAAATGTATTTAACAAGCAGAACTATGAGAGCTTGAAATCAGATAATAAAAAAGCTGAAAGTGCTGAAGAAAAGTTATCACAATCCGATTGAAAAGAATATGTATCCAATCATTTTGTGCTTTGAATTTTTCTTTGCAAACCTTAGCTTCATTTGATACTATGAATAAAATGCATTTATCATAATACATGTACTTACCTACATTTTTCCATATAAATATTCATAGTAAAATGCTGGTATTTTACTTGGCTTTCAGGACTCATTCATTTGGTGAATGAAAGTTTTTCAGGGTATCACTTGTATGCAAGACAGTTTTTTTAAACATTAAAAAAAGAATCAGCAAGGTTCTATTTCATTAAATTACATTTTCTAATAGTAAAGATGAAGCACACACCTAAGAATACGCTCAGTAAAAATGGTATAATCACCAGTCTAGTTATTATTATACACAATATAAAGTAAGGAATGAAATTAACTTAGTGGTGATAGAAAACATCTAAAAGATAATTTTGAGTTACACATGTTGATCTACTCTTTGAATCTCAGCTTTTCTAGGAAGTGAGGCAGGACAATGATAATTTCAATACCAGCTTGGACTACATAGCAAGTTCAAGGACAGCCATTGAAATTTTGTAATGCTTTGTCTCTAGATAAAAATAATATAAAGATTTGAGGAGGTAGCTCAGTTTATGAAGTGTTTGCCTAGTGCATGTGATGCCTTGGATTCAATCCCCAGCACTGAATTAAGTAAATAAATTAAAACATAAACAAATAAAAAAATTGGAGCTCAGTGAAGGAAAAGCTAGAAGAAGGTGGGAGAGGGCAGAGTGAAGAGACGGGACAAGAATCCACATGGCCACATTCTAAGAAGCGTGTGTGGTAGCTGCTCA
>PVHP010032388.1:0-20348 GCA_004024765.1 Zapus hudsonius | reverse complement strand
AAAAAAAAAAAAAAAAAAAAAAAAAAAAAAAAAAAAAAAAAAAAAAAAAAAAAAAAAAAAAAAAAAAAAAAAAAAAAAAAAAAAAAAAAAAAAAAAAAAAAAAAAAAAAAAAAAAAAAAAAAAAAAAAAAAAAAAAAAAAAAAGATGGGGGAAAAAAATCAAGAAAATTCCATCGAATAGTAAAAAAAGAAATCCTAGGAATAAACATAGCCAAGAAGGTGAAAAGGTCTGTACATTTAACACTTTAAAACTTAAAGAAAGTAAGAAGACACTAGAGGATAAATGGACGCTCTGTGCTCATGAATTGCAGAATTAATATACTGAAATGGCTGTATGTCATTTTTAGATTCAGTGTAATCCTCATCAAAATTCTAATGTCATTCTTTACAGAAATGGTATATCATTCTGATATTCACATGGAAGCACAAAAACCCTGAATAGACTGAGCAGAACACAACACTAGAGGTGCCACAGCGTCTGATTTTGAATTATACTCCAGATACAGTAACTAAAAAACATGCTCTTGGTACATAAACAAGTAAACCAGATTATGTACTAAGAAAATATATATATACTATATATTTATTATATATATACATAATTAGATAAAAACTAGCCTCTTCAACAAATGGTTCTGAGAAAACCAGATATCCACATGGAGAAAAATGTAACGATCTTACACTCTCTTTTTTTATAAAATTCAATTCAAAATGAGTCAATCCTTAATATCAGATGTGAAATTCCAAAACTACTAGAGAAAAAATAGGAGAGAACACTTCAAGATATAGGCATAGACATAACAAAGACATGCTACTGAAAGTAATGATAAGAATTGAAAAATGATGTTATATGGAATTATAAAGCTTCTAACAGCAAACAACAGCGAAAGGACAGCCTACAACTTGGGAGACAATCTTTGCTCCATATGCATCAGAGAGGGGACTGCTATTTAGAATATATGATGAACTTATTAGTAAACACTACAGAATCGTGGGTGCAAAGAAATCGAACAGATAGCTCTTAAAAAGAAATACAAATGGCCAGTAAATATGTGAAGAATAATATCTTTAGCCATCTGGGAAATGCCAATCAAACCTTCCTTGAAATTGAAATTGCCTATTCTCAGAATGGGATCATCTAGAGAATAAATATTGGCAAGGTTCTGGCTTTTGGGGGTAGGGGGATCCTTCTATGTATTGATGGTGATGATGTAAATTAGTGCCTTCTCTCTGGAAATCATTACAGATGTTCCTCAAAAACCAGAACTACCATATGATTCCGCTATAGCTCTCATTATATTCCCGAAGGAATCAGAAGTCACCATATAATAATGATACGTACCCACCCATTTTTACAGTGGCACTATGTACAATGGTCAACACATCAATGGTTAAAGAACATGTGGTGTATACACACACAGGGAGTATTATTCAGCCATAAAGGAGAACATAATTCTGTCATTTGCTTAAGAGTCCTCATCTTAAGCAAAATAAGCCAGACTCAGAAAGACAAACATATTTTCTCTCAGATGTGGAATATATATAAAGACAAAGAAACTATGGTAGTAAAAGGCACTATTTGGAAAGATGATGGCACCCAGAGGTAGGATGGAGTGAATACAAGTGAGGGTGTTGAATGTACCCATGTATATTATATATGCACATTTGAGTGTTACATATTACCTATTTTGTACAATTAATATATGCTAGTAAAATATCAGAAGTATGGTGTCATGATCAAATATCCTGGTTTTAAAATATAATTTAATCTCTAAATCAAAATTAATTTCAAATATTTAAAACTGAAACTTCTAGAAGATAATAAATAATATCTACTTTGTAGTTTTGCCCAGACAAGGAAAATACACTTGAGTCTGAGAATGCTCCTCAGTGCATCACTCACCTAGCAGGCATGAGTCATCATGCTTGAGCTCCAGCATTGCTCACCTTGAAAATACTATTAGTAAAGGGAAATGGCTGCAAACTTGTCACCTTTAAGAATAGGAACTTTTCCTCAAAATACACCTGGAAAAGTGAAAAGCAGTATCAGGAAAATTTTATTGTAAAATCAACAAGGTATATTTGAGTATATAAGAAATTTCTACAAATTAATGAGAGCAACAAAAAAACAGTAACAGCCCAGTGGGAAATATAGTCAAGAGGATATATATTCTGTATAAAATCCAAAGAGCTGATGGACGCAAAGGTAGTGACTCCTAGGTAAAGCAATGTGAGCACTTACACATAACAATAATACAAGTTGGCGCTACCACTTTAGAAAACAGCTTTCGCTAGTGTTAAAGTTACAGACATTTTTATCCTAGAAAAACCAATGTACATATCTATCTGGAGACACACAAATGTTCAATGGTAGCTTTGTTTAATCAGCAAATATGGAAAATAACTGAAGTATTTCTCAATGGCTCAATAGGCAAGTTGTAGAATGTTCATAGAATAGAATATTTAGCTGTCAGAACAAGTGAATTGTGTAGCTACGGGAAGCAACATGGATGTGCTACACAGTGTTTAGATAAATATATATAAATATATATTTTTAAAATTCTAGTTATATCAAATTCAAGAGATGGCTATTTTTTTTACTATTTACATATACATATATGTGGTGAAGCTATCATGAAAACATTGAAACATTTCCCACAAATGTGAGGCTAGTGATAGATTAATGATAGTGAGCAGTGATTGCAGGAACCATCACCTGGCTGTTTTCATTTGGTCGAGATGGAGTCTCACAGTGTTGCCCAGGCTAATCTAAAACTCCTAAGCTCTGATGATCTTCCTACCTTGGCCTCCTAAGTGCTGGGACATTTGGTATGCATCATGGTGCCTGGCTTACCCAAGTGGTGTCCTGCCTGCTTGTGGTTTTTTTTTTTTTTTTCTTGCCCAATCATGCTGAAACCCTGTTCGAATCATAGCAGTTCTTTATTCTTTATTGTTTTCTAACTTTTCTGAATTTCCTGTATCAGCATTAAATTATTATTTTTAAATTATTTATTTGCAAGCATTGAGAGAGAGAGAGAAGAGAGACAGAGAGAATGGGTGCACTAGGGCCTCCAGCCACTGTGAACAAGCTCCAGATGTATTCATCCCTTCTGTGCATCTGGTTTTTATGTGGGTACTGAGGAATCAAACTCCCATCATCAGGCTTTGCAGGCAAGTGCCTTAACCACTAAGCCATCTCTTCAGCCCTAAAATTATTTTTAAAATTTCAGGGTAAAATAAATATCTTCAAACAAAATGTTCATTACAGAAATAGCCAACGAATTCATATGAGTTTACATTCTTGTATATAGAAGGGCATTTCCCACCTCCTTTCCTCCTGCTGAATTTTTTTGTGTGTGAGCATGATCTACATTCTCTTTGACTTCTTGCATTGTTCAGTGATGATGAAAAGTACATTTGCACTTGGGTAGTAACAGCATCCCAGAAACTTTCTGTGGGTTATCAGTAATATGAGACATTTGTATGCTGTTACTATAAGTAAACAGTTTAAGCAGATAGATTGGACATGGAGGTTGTCCAATTGCCTTTCATGAGTCTTTAGAATATGCCAAATTTAAATAGAGATTCAGCTGTTAATCTCTTGAACCTGAGTAAGCAAACCACAGAGATGGCAGTTTTCACATTTTAAACTTAAGTCACACCACATTTTACTTTGTAATGCCTACAACAAACCCTGCCACGCTTTGAGATTTTCAATTTCTATCTTAGAAATTTTTTCTAACACACACCTGCAGGAGGTAGAAGTAGTTCTCACCTTTTCCCCAATTCTTTGTGGCTACTTAACCCACATTTGCGTTGACGGTAGATAAATCACTAAGCCTTGAGTGTTTTTTCAGCCTAATTCAGACAATTGTGTTCAAGCCTGCTAGACACTGCCCGTCATGCATGCCCCATACTTTTGTTTGTGATTCTCTTATTTTCAGCTGGATTTTTTTTTTACCGGAACAGTCTCCTCGTTGTTTTCACTCACATATGTGTTAAACTTTGTCAAATGCCTTTTCTGCAAACTTTTGAGAGATCATGTGATCTCTGTCATTGAGTCTCTTTATATAGTATACTACATTTATTGATTAGCACATTTTGTGCCAACCTTCCTTCACCATTAGGATGAATCACTAGTGTTTTGACATGTTAGCTTCTTTTATTGTGTTCTTGAATTCAGGAATTCAGTTGCGTGTCATTTGTTAAATTTTTTTAATCTATGTTCATCAGAGAAATTGTGCTGTAGTTTTCTTCTTTTATTAAGCTTTATCTACTTTTGGTATCTGGGTAGTACTGGCTTTATAGAATGAGTTTGGTGACATTCCTGCCCTTTCTATTGTCTGGAACAGTTTGAGAAGACTTTGAATTGGTAGATATTCCTTTAAAGTTTAGCTAGAATTCTACAGTGCATCCATCAAATTCTGGGTTTTTCTTTGTGAGAAGACTTATAATTACTGCCTTAATCCCATTTATTGTTATAGGTCTGCTTAAATTTTTTATATCTTTTAGATTTAATTATGGTGGCTTACATGAGTTTAGAAATTTATCAATATCTTCTAGGTTTTCCTCCTTTTGGAATGTAGGTTTTCAAAGTATTCTCTGATGATCTGGATTTCATTAAAGTTCATTATAGCAACTGCCTTTCATTTTTAATTTTATTAATTTGTGTCTTTTCTTTGGCTAGTGTGATTAATTCTATGTATTGTTCTTTCAGTCTCTAATTAATTCTGTGCTGATCTTTATTGTTTCTTGCTGTCCATTGGGTTGGCAGCCCATTGTTTTGCCAGAGCCTTTGAGGTGCATCATGAGATTCCTTACTTGAGACCCACTTACAGCTCTATATGGCCCGCTTGGAGCTGCCTTGACTATGCCCCAGGGGTCAAGGAAGGTTGTACTATCAATTTCATTTAATTCTATGTTTTCATTTCCCCCCTGGTTTTTTCAGTGATTCACTGTTCTTTCATAAATGCACTTACTGTTGAGCCTCCAAATATTTGTGGAGTTTCTGTAGTTTCTCTTATTGCTGATTTAAGTTTTCTTCCCTATGGTCAGATAAGATACAGGGAATTGTTTTGAATTTTTTTTTTTGTATTTGTTAAGTTCATCTTTGTGACCTATAATGTGATTAGTTTCAGAGAAGGGTCAGTGTGCTACTGAGAAGAATGTTTGATGGAATATTCTGTAAGTATCCATTAAATATAGTTGATCTATGGTATAATTTAACTCTAAAGTTTCTTTGCTGGATTTTAGTTTGGAAGACTTACCTTGATATGAGATTGGGATATTAAAGTCTCCTACAATTATTGTGTCAAGACCTTTATGTCCTTTTGTGTCTTTCAGTGTTTGCTTTTTGAAACTGGGAGCCCTGATGTATACATAAATATTTACAGTTATTTTACCTTCTTGACAAATTGTTCCCTTTATAAATAGGCTTTCTCTTCATCTATATGGTTTGTGATTTAGTTTATCAGATATGAGAATTACTACATATGCTTTTTAACAGCTTCCCTTTGTTTGGTAGGTTGGTTTCCATCCATTATTCTTGGATTTTGGATGTCACTCATAGTTAAATGTGTTTCTTGGAGACAGTGGGTATTTGGATTGTTCTTTAATCCCTTGAGTCTTTGTCTTTTAACTGCTGAGTTGAGACCATTTGTGCTTAAGGTGATTATTGAGTTTTTTTTGTTTGTTTGTTTCTATAATTCTTGAGTCATATGATGTATATACCCTTAATTTTATAGCTTTCCAAAGAAATTATACCATTCATAGTATTCTTATTAGTATGTAAGAGCCCTGGTGCCTTCTTCCTTTAAAATACTTGATATATGATTTTAGTTTTTCTTTTTTACTTTTGTGGTAATTATTGGTATCTTATTATAATTTAAATGTTCAGTTCTTTATTGGAAGATAGATTTGAGCTCTTTTACCTACTTATTGCCCATTTGGATTTCTTCTTTTATGACATACCTGTTTAAATATTTGTGTATTTTTCTACTGATTTGTAAGAATTGTCTGTTTTGCATACCAATTCTAGGCTATTATATCACAATGTCTACTTCTATTCTTTTTTTTTTTTTTTTTTTTTTTTTTTTTTTTTTTTTTTTTTTTTTTTTTTTTTTTTTTTTTTTTTTTTTTTTCTCTGGTTTCTCTTCAGATCGTATAAATCTTTCGCCTTTTACTTCTATTCTTTAGCTTTTTTTTTTTTTTACTTTTTTTGGTTCTTTTGATAGGTTCTTAAGTTTACTATACCTAATTTATTGATCATGTCTTTTATGGTCAATAGTTTAGGCTCTTATTAATTATAGTCCTACCTCAAATTCAAGAGTCTTTTCCTATATTCTTGGAGCTTTATAGTTTAGCACTTACATTAATCATAAGTCATCTGGAATTAATTTTTCATTTTAATGTGAAACATTTAAGTTTTTCTTCCATTGAATGTTTAATTTTTTTAGTACCATTTATTGAAAAGACCACTTTTCCTCACTGTTTTCAGTGCCTCTTCTATTATAGACCAAAAGTTTTAAACTACATTTGTTTGTAGTTTTTTTTCCATTTGTACTTTTTTCCTTTTTTGCTATTAATTATACATTTTGGTTTCTAGTTATTACTACTTTCAATATCTTAATCCTTTCAGTTCATTAATTTTTCTTTCCAATTGTCCCAGTGGATTTTTAAACAGTCTAGAACATTCTTAGTGGTAATCATAATATTTTATTTACTCTCCTAGAAAGCCTGTTTGTTCCTTTTAAAGTCAGATGTGTCAGTTTGAAGAGATGGCTCAGTAGTTAAGTGAACTTCCTGCGCAAACATGAGGGCCAGAGACTGCCCAAGTTTGAATCTTCAGAACCCACATAAATAGCTGGGTGTAGCCATACTTGTCTGTAACCATAGTATTGTGATGAGGTGAGACTGGAGAATCACTGGGCTCTTCAGTGGCAAGCTCTGGAATCAGTGAGAGACTCCATCACAAGGAAAAACAGGCCAGTGAGCAATGGAGGGCTTCCCCTTATGGGGGTTATAAGCCAGCTCCCCCTTGCCAGTATTTGGCACACCTTCCTGCCGATATTTCCAGTGCTGTGGCAGAGGTGATGTCCACCCCTCTGCTCATGCCATTGTTTTCCCTGCCAGGATGGAGTCTCCCCTCGAGTCCATAAGCCAAATAAACCCATTCCTCCATAAGCCGCTTTTGTTTGGGTTCTTCCTGTGCAGCAACTAGAAAGTTTACCACAACACCCCATTTGTAGTACTATTCTTTTAAAAATATTTATTTTTTTGCAAGCAGAGATAATATATAGAGAGGGAGGGAGGGAGGAAGTATGTGCGTGCATGCATGGGCATGGGCATGCCAGGGCCTCTCGATGCTGGAAACAAACTCCAGGTGCATGCACTACTTTGTGTATCTGGGTACTGAAGAGTCAAACCCAGGTCATCAAGCATTACAGACCCTGTAGTACCATTCTTGATCAGTTTTGGAGAAACATCCATAAGCTGCTGAGAAGAATGTATATCCCTATCTCTTGGGTGGAATGCTCCATAGGTATGTGGCAAGTCCAGTTGGTCTATGGCATAAATTTAGCTCTCAAGTGTCTGCTGATTTTTAGTTTAGAGGACCTATCTGACTATGAGAGTAGGGTATTAAAGCATCCCACTATTATTGTATCAGGATCTATGTAACCTTCTGTATCTTTTAGTGTTTATGAAGTTGGGAGACTCAATATTTGGTGCATAAATATGCACCATTGTTATGCTTTCTTAGCGAATTGTTCCCTGCATTAAGATGTGGTTGTTCTCTTTGCCTATTCTAACTAGTTTTGGTTAGAAGACTATGCCTGCTTGTTTACAGTTTCTGTTTGCTTGTAGGCTTTTTTCAGTTTTCAATCCTCAGTTTTTAGACTTCTTTGCCCAGCTAGGTGTGTTTCTTGGAGACAAGATAGTTGGGTTCTGTTCTTATCTAATCAGTCTCTTCTTATTGAATAGAAAGGCCATTTACATTTAAAATGACCATTGAAGGGTTTCATGTGTTGCTATATCATGGTTGGCTGTGTCATTGATTTTTTTCCTCATCCCCTTTTAGTTTTGGGCGTATGCTGTTTTTTTCTGATGGACATGATTGATTCATTATCAGCTCTTCTTTGCTTATCTGTCCCTTGCTTGCCAAGTTTCTTACATGTGTTCTCATGGATCACACACATTTTCTTCTTCCTCCCCATATAGAATTATATTTGAGAATTTTCTTTAATACTGGTTTGGTTATCATGAACTGCCTTAATTTGTGTTTGTGTTGAAATATGCTTATTTCCTAATTATGTTGAAAGATAACTTTTCTGGGTATAAAATTCTTGGTTAGTATTTATTTACTTTCATGGCTTGAAATATAATGTTGCATGTTTTTCTGTCTTTCAGGGCTTGGTAATATATAGAACTTATTCTCCTATTCTTTTCTTTGTATATGAGTGGGCATTTTCCCCTTGCAGCCTTTAGTATTGTTTCATTATGGATTTTGATATCTGGACTTTGGCTTTTTTTTCCAAGAGGCTCTTCTCTGGCCATTGTGTTTGGACTCCTAAACGCCTCTTCTTTTACATGTTGACATTTCTAGTTTTGGAAATTTTTCTGTTATGATTTCATTAAACAATTCATCTATCCCTTTAGATGGCCTCTCAGCAACTTCTACCGTGTGGATTCTAAGGCTTGTTTCTTTGAACATAACCTGGACTTCTTGGAAGTATTGCTTGTTTTTCTTGATTTTTTTTTCTCCTTTAGACATGTCTGTTTATTTTATTATCTCAACTTTATCCTCCATATTTGAAATGCATTTTGTGCATGGTCTTGTCTCTTGGTGATGCTTTCTGTTGGGATTTTAAAAATTTGATTGTTTCTTTCATTTCCAGAATTCCCATTTAGTTCTTTTTCAGTATTTTGGTTTCCTTGTTGAATTGATCCTCCATATTTTTAGACTTTCTCCTCCATTTTGCTAACAGTCCCAGTTCACATTGGAGATTGTCTTGTCAAGGTCATTCATCAGGTTTTTTAAAAAATGAGTATTCTGTAAGATCACTGATCATTTTGCAGTGTAGAATTCTGAATATTTCTAATATTTCCCTTATATTCTTGTTTTCTTCCATTATAGAGTAGTTGTGAGGTTGTTAATGGGTCATGAGTTGTTGTCATATATTCTTTGTTGTGTTGTGCCAGGCTGCTGGAATAGATGTTTCTTCCAGATTTAAATTCCCTTTTTTATTTTTAAAATTCTTTTATTTCTTTGCATGTATGTAGTATGTGTGGTTCATGTACATGTCTGTAATAGTAAGTGCCTTATGAGCACACCTGCAGAAGCTAGAGGAAAATATCCATTGGCCCCCTCCATCACTATGCTATCTGTTTTTCCATTTTGGGTGAGTTTTTTTGTTTGTTTGTCAGTTCCAGCAGTTCTCCAGTCTCTGCTATATCCAAGGATCAGAGTTACAGACGTGTGTGGTCATGATCAGCTGTTTACATAGGTTCTGGGGGAATCAAATTCAGGTGGTCTCAGGCCCTCATGCTTTCATGGGAAGCATACTTAATTACTGCCCATCTCTCCAGTCCCCTTCTTTTCTTTATACTTGGCTATTTCTGTGAGTCCTTATAAAGACTGCTTCCCTGGTAACTGTTTCCTGCACCTATTGATACGTAGTTGTTTTTGTGCTTTCCTCTTTTTTTTCCTCAGAATTCCTGGCTGTTCCTAACTGTAGAAGTCCGTGCCGCATCCCTTTTGTGCTCCTGTTATATTTCTGATACAGTACTGTTGGGTTACTGGTTGGAGGACTGATTCATAAAGATTTTGGAGCTAAAGTTAGCAGTATTTGAATAGTGAAATGACGAAGGGATGAGGAAAGAGGTAGAGAGGGACTATAGTAAAGATGAAGGTATATATTTGGAGACAGGAATGGTAGTAAAACTATTTCAGGTGAAGAAGTGTAGAGAAAGTTTTTGTACACATAGATAAGTTTAGGACAAGACAGTGGTTGGAGGTATACTTTGGTGAAGTTAAAATATGGGTTTATTTAAAAAGTTGAAAATAGTTATAAAGATAATTAATTGTAGGGCTGGAGAGATGGCTCAGCGGGTGAGGCACTTGCCTCCAGTGCCTAAAGCCCCGGGTTCAATTCCCCAGGACCCACATAAGCCAGACCCACAAGGTGGTGGCCTTGGTGCATGCGCTCGCTCTCTCTCTCTCTCTCTCTCTCTCTCTCTCTCTCTCTCTCTCTCTCTGTATCTCTCTGCTTGAAAATGAATAAATAAAATATTAAAAAAAAGATAATTAATTGTAAAAAGAAATTAAACTACTAAAATGTTAGAAGACAAAAAGATAAAATCAAAATAACACAAAACATTAGAAACAAAGCAATAAGAAGAATATGGAGAAAACGTGCAAACATAGAAGCAACAAACCAATAATAAGAAAGAAAAAAAATTAGGAAAAATAAAAGGTGTAACCTTACTTCTTCTAACCCTCTAAACTTGCTTTTGATCTAAAGTGATACAGGAATAGATTCCAGAGCCACACAAGGAGTAAAGGTCATCTGTAGAGGGCTTCTATTCTGTATGGACTGCCTCCTCCTGCTGTACTGGGGTCTCATGGGAGCTGGGTATGAAGGCTGAACTTCCTGTTTTCACCAGATTGGGATCTCAGTAGCTTCATAATATTTCTTGAAAAAACTCGATTTATAAAATACTTTTGAGAAAATAGTTTTAGAACAATTTTCATGCCATAATGATTTTAACATTAAAGGAAGAAATATCATGAATATGATGATTGTGATTTCATGGGCCCATGAGTTATTTAATCTTTGTTTACATTGATTAAAAAGACATTGTAACAAATATAAATTAGAACAGCACATCACTGTTAGAATTAAAAATAAATCATACATTATGAGACTCTTTCAGCTTAACAGATATGACAATGAGTGATTTCAACTTCTCAACAAGATGTGCTTTTTGAAATTTCTGCCCGTAGCATTCCAACACTATTCCATCTTGTTACCTCTTTGGCATGGGCTCATCTTGGTGATTGATTGGCGAATGCAGTGAGAAAACACTTACTGTTTTTAACCATATTTATCTAAGTCTGATTTCTCGGAATAAGACCAAGAAATTGCCTGTACTATATATGTAACTCCATACGAGCTGTCTTCAGTTCATTTGAGTTCTATTTAATGGCAAGCACCTTGTGTATTAACTCAAGAAGATACAAACTATTTCCCTTCATAATAATGCATAAGAATTTGATACCTAACTTATTAAGTTATGGTAGTTTAGTAACATGGTCATAAAGCACTTAGTCACAGGAAGTAAAAAGATGATAAAACATTAAAAATGAATTAATGTAAATTTTCATTTCAAAAAATTAAAAACTAGGGCTGGAGAGATGGCTCAGTGGTTAAGGTGTTTGCCTGCAAACCTAATGACCTGGGTTTGATTCCCCAGTGCCCATATAAAGCCAGATGCTCAAAGTGGTGCATGCCCAATTGAAGTGGCTGGAGGCCCTAGCACACTCATTCTTTCTGTCTTCTATCTCTGTCTGCTTATAAATAAATAGCAATATATTTAAAAATTAAAAATTATATGAAACATAAAAAGGCATGCATAAAAATTTAGCCTTTATTCCCAATTTTTACATTATTGATAATTTACTTTTAAGAACTTCATAAATTGGTGGTCACCAAAGCCCTGTAACATATATTATGCTTAATATTGAAACATTGTTGTACTTTCATACAGGTTCTGGCCAGCTCAGTATAACAAGGTAATATCCTGATAGATACCAATATCAGCGACATTTTATTTTATGATGGCACTCATACATGGTTTTGGTATTGTCCAGCCGATGACCAGATCCTTTTCACAAAAAGGTCTTTAAATAGACATATGCTTTTGTGACATTTGTCTGACATGTACACACACACACACACACACACACACACACACACACACCACAGTGTATATGTATACACCAATATTGGTTTTTCAGTAAGTTTGCCCATTGCCCATGCTGAAAGACAGAATGAGTCAGGTCAGGTGGGACAGAAAACAGCCTAATAATCCATATCAAGTAACAAAAGTTATATTATTACTTATAGTTCCCTGGCGGATGAGGGAAGCATGTTTCATAGGAGCAGTGAGAATGAAGTCAGCCATATTAGGGTATAAACATTTTACCCATAGAGAGAAGGACTTGTTGGCAGAACCTTTATTGAGGTCCAGGATGCCATTCCTCTGTTTCCTAAACTGAGCTGTTGGTGGGATTACAGCAAGCAAGGATGTGCAAATTCCATAATGTTGTTTTATAACTAAGAGGTGGTTCCTGTGGCATATCTTTTCAGTCAGTGCAAGGTGCTGGGGTCTATAGGGCGAGTCAGGTAGATTGTATAGCTACTCCATACAGAGTTGGTTTCCAGGAAAGGGTTATATATAAGGCAGATAACTGGATCAACCACATTGAGGAACTGGGAAAAGTCCAGAACTAAAAAGTTATGTCAAGAACGACTGAGCCTAACTTCTAGTATAAGAAGATTTATATTCAAAATGGATGCCAAGGCAAACATCAATTTGAAGAATTCCATATACATGTGGAATATTTGAAGGCAGTGCTCTAACTTGATTACTTTATGCTAAGTATTTTGAACATAATGCTTGAATGAAAGATAAGTAAAAAGATATCTGCTTAAGTTTGGTTATCATGTATTTGTCTTCCTTGAAAAGCTCATGAAATTTTACAAATTCTTAAAACCAGAAAGGGTAATAAAGCAAAACTCCTGATTAGAGGATTCACTTGACAAAATTGGAATATTACCTTTTTTTAAAAAAAACAAGACTCTCATGAGTAAAATTCTATAGAAAGCTTATTTTTGGTTGGTGATTATGATGCTCATTATTGGGGAGACTACATACTTGGGATGTCAAGTCTTCATGAATTAATCCATTATACAATTCAATTAAAACAACAATTGATGTTTTCATGGAACATTACAAAATGATGCTAAAAATTCTTTACCAAAACAAAGGTTTTAGAATATTCTAAAGAAGTAATGAGAGTATTTTTTTTGAAATTGTAATTAAATGTGTTAGTACAAAGAGACAAGTTTTGAAAATATTAATTCAGAATGGTTTTACATATATGTATTATATATGCAAATACATGTGAATATAAAGAGCAGATATTTATGTATGGCATATTTATATATGCTATATTCAACAGTAGAGAAAGCAGCAGGTTTGAACCCTTCAGTAAAAAGAGTCTGAGGCAATTATTTTTCTACTTCATTCAGTTAATGAGTAGATTATGAATTATTAATTAAATAAATGAACAATCACTCCATGAATGAAAACTAAATCTGAGTTTAATAATTGTTACCTAGGAGAACTTATAATATTTAAGGAAACAGTTTTTCTTTATGGCCTCAAAAAGAAAACAATTTAAGATTCCCAAAGCACATATAATTAACATTATCAATCACATTAAAAATTGGGGGGCTGGAGAGATTGCTCAGTAGTTAAAGGCACTTGCTTACAAAACCCGCTGGCCCGGGTTCAGTTCCCCAGTTCCCATGTAAAGCCAGATGCACAGAGGGGAACATTTTTTGTATTGGTAGGAAGCCCTAGCATGCCCACACACTCTTGCTCTCTGTCTGGCACTTTTACTCTATCTCAAATCAATAAGTAAATAACTAAAAATCAGGTTACAAATTTTAATTCTTCAGAAAGTATAAAATGAATAAAAATAATATAGCGTGAATAAAAGTAAATGCCAAAGAATCAAAAGATATTTGCAACATATATACCTGGCAAATGGACCAGTAACATATTTGAAACATTATCCTGCAGATTAGTTTAGAGAGATATAGTCCATTCAAAAACAGAGCAAAGGCATATAGAAAAAGAAATCTAGATAACTAATAAGTGTCTGGGAAGATGTTCAACATAATTAACCATCAGAATCTATAAATTAAACAATATAAGCATATAACTTCCATTTCTATGGCAAAAATTGAAAATGCATAATATTAAATATTGGAAAGCATATAGGAAAAGGAATCCTCATAAAGTGCTATTAGGAATGCAAATTGAGGCACCACTTTAAAATGCAAGGTATGGTAAAGTTTAAGTTGTATATTCCCCATTTGACACCAAAATTTTTATTTCTTGGTTTATACCAGACTCACTTGCCTGAGTTCATTGAGGTGTATAAAGTGATATGTGCTGCATTGTCTTTTTAAATAGCAAATGTCTGAAAACAACATAGATACTTATCAGTAGAGGGATGACAATAGGAGAACACATACGTTTATAGCATTGTCATATAACAGAATACTATAGTACAAATTATTGCATTATTTTATTAAAAATCATTAATATACTATCCACTATATGCTACTTATTAAGGTACTGGAAGTATGATGATAAACAATATATGTTCTTTGACTATTAAAATGATTGGATATAAAAAATACACATCATTCATAGAGTCACAAAGCTTTAGACTTGAGACTTATATATTTTCCTGTATGTATACTTAATCAATATTTACTTTAAAAAACTAACAACCTCAGTTATGATTGGAATATGCCAATATAGACATAGGTATATATAAAATATATCTTAGAGAGATATGTAGTAATTCACAAGCCATACATATCATTTATTTTAAATACATGATTTAGTATATTTACTATATTCACAGAATTTTGAAACTTTTAACACATTCAATTTCAAATTTTTCATCATTTCCTCTCACTAAAGCAACACCCTGAATCTTTTAACATTTACTTCTCATTCTCCCCATACACACACCCCTATATCCTGGGCAGACACGGCCATTTCTGTCTATAGATTTGTCTGTTCTGGACATTTTATGTAAGTGGAATCATAATCATGTGTGCTTTTTTTATGATTCACTTCTCATTGAACATAAATTCCTAGGCTCATTCACATTGTAGAATATATCAGTGTCCTTATCCTTTTTATTACTGAATAATATTCTGTCACATGTATACACTAATGTTCAATTATATACTACATTTTATTTTGTTCGAAGATATTTAAGTTGTTTCTACTTTGGCTATAAATAATGACACTATAAACATTCATGTGCAAGTTTTTGTTTGGACATATGGCTTCTTCAGTGGACATTTCATGATAAATGGGAATTTATTTTTTAACTTGTTGAGAAGTTCACAGTATACCATTTTACTTTCCCACTCACTGTGCGTGTCAGTTCCAGTTTCTCCATTTCCTTGTTACTGTCTTTTTAAAATATAGCCCCACTGGTGAGTAGAATGTAGTCTCTCATTGTGGTTTTAGTTTGCATTTCCCTGATGGATAGTGAGTGATACTGAACACTTTTTCACATGCATATTGGCCATGTGTGTGTCAGCCATGTATGTTTCTTTGGAAAAATGAAATCCCTGTTTTAAACAAAGTCACCCAGACTCAGAAAGAGAGACACAACATGTTTTCTCTCACAAGTGGATCTTACACTGAATTTTTATATATGTCTTTGGGGGTGTGGATATTAATCCTGAAACTAGAAAGAATGAGAAAAGAGGGGAGAGATATCATAAAGACAGGACAGAGGGGAGAACGTGAGCACTGGAATACATGTGGCATAAAAGCAAAAATGGAGGTACTGTGGGATAAGGAAGGGAACCTCGCCAGAAAGAGGCAGGGAACGTGAGGTGGGTGGAGCCAGGGATGAGGAGCAACAGAAATAAATTGTGTATGAAAATGCCCTAATGAAACCCATTACTTTATAAATGTTTAAGTAGCCAATAAGAAAAATAGTATTTTAGCTATCTTTAAACTTGTGTTTTAGTTTTAAATTGAATTACCAGTTTCCTTCATGTGTCCTAGATATAATTCTTATAATCTGTACTGTGATCTATAAATATTTTCTTCAAGTTTTTTCCCCATCATCTTCTTGATAGTATCTGAAATGTGTAAGTTTTAATTCTAGTACAGTTCAACTTGTTTGTTTTTTTATCCCCTTTCTGGTTGTTTGTGTTTTGGGTGTCATATCTAAAACAGCCATTGTGTAATACAAGCTTGTGAGACAGAAATCACAGGGGTCGTAGCAGTTGGGTATGAATACAAGCTTTACCATGTCAGAAACAAATTTTTAAAAAGTCCATTTTTTAACCCTCCTTGCCGCTAAAGTATAGGCATATGTTCTAAGTTCTTCTACTTGAAGCATTCTTGTCAGATTTTCAAGTAATTTTAAGGAAGAAAGGAAAAATCCATTCTAATAAGAATACCAGATACATGTAGTTTATGCATTTTGAGTTTGGCATGGCTTAGAGGGAGCATGCCCTTCATCTTCTTGGCATGAGCTAGAGGTAATATGCAGTTCTCTATCCGCAGTAGACCCCAGTTGCAAGCATAGTGCCTACACTGAACAACCTCCCTCTTGACACTAGTGTTCCATTTCTGAAATGATTCGATTTTGGGGGAGAGTACTAACTGGGAACCTACTTCCTATCATTTAAAGGAGAAAAAATATTGAGTACAAGTCATCCTTTAGCCCCCAACCAGCTTCCTAAAGTACAGCAAAATGCATTCATAGTAACAAACTGCATCTTAGTAAGTAAAATACCAAAATAATGACTTTAATTGCTGCTATTTATATTATTCTTCCTCTTTATTGACAATGCATTTTAAAATGTGTATCTATGGTTTTAACATTCTAAAAATTATATTTGAACTATAGATCAACATCCATACTATTATGTGCAAAACATACTGAGTTTAAAGTGTATACATATATTTTTCCTGTTCACTTATCAACTTGTGTTAAGATAGTCTGGTTAGCTTTTATACTAAATACCAAGAGGCAAGCTGAGGACCATTTGATGCCTGTCTTTAGTCCTAGATACTTTGGCGGCTGAAACCAGAGAATCAGTTGAACCTAGGAGAATAGCGGAGACGGGGTTGGGGGGAGAGATTCATTCTAACATAAAAATACTAAGCATGGAAAAGCAAAAGCAAGCCTGTGTTAATTTAATATTCATGGCACCATACATAGGGTATAAGTCTCTACAAGGCCATGTTTTAAGTAAAACATGATTATGTTTCCTAACTATGTCCAAGATGTTCTAAGTTATATAAAGGTTAAAATAAGTGAAATTTTCCATCCTTTTTCTTTAATTAGCTAAGCTCTTCCTTCACTTTAGGGAGCATGGTACAGTTATTTGATCCCACAACTCAGTGCGGAATTCTGAACTTTAACCCTAGCTCTTGTCAGGTACAAACTGAGGCGTGCCATTTTCCTTCTATGGACTACAGTTTGTTTTTCTGTTAGATGAGAAGTAGATTGAATTAGAAGATCCAGTTTAAAAGTATTTGATGTTTTGCTTTAAGATATATTCATATAAGCGTTAAATATATAGGTGAATGAGTCAGTTTTCAAAGTTTCTTCCTCTAGATGTTCAGATATTTTTTAATAGCTTTTATTCTATACTGAGTCTCAGAAAAATCCAAGTGTTCCCCTCATTTAGAAATTATACCTTGATTTTACTGGTTAGAAAAGCAATCATCAAAAATTGTTTTCAAGTTGATTTTTTTATTTAAAAATATTAACAGTATTTAAAAACCAATGAACCATAAAATTGATGATTAACTTTGTATAATATATGTCTCTGGGTGACATCTGTAATAGGAGAAAGGCAATGGAAAGATAAATTTGGCAATGTTAATAGGCAAGACCTCATTGGAGATTTTTTTCTTTTCTTAAGCATTACTCTGCCACCAGTGAAGTCTCATTATTTCTAAGTGTCCTAATCAATAAGGTCATGAAAGATTGATTTCAGGAGCTGTCACTGTGTTTATGACAAGAAACATATAGAGTCATTTATAGAAAGAGCAGTAATTCTCCTGTTAACTAGTAAGTCAAGGAGTCAGCAAGCCCATCTTATGTGTCTGAGTGCTGAGGAGAATCTCGATGTTGTCTGTCACTGACAGAGCAGGAGACTAATATTGCTAATTGAATTTTCCTAAAGAGTACAAAAATAGGCCATCATATAAGGAGCAAACCCATACAAATCTGCAGTATGTGTCATTGACTACATTGATGGTTCTCTGTTAATGGCCTGGGATGGGTACTGAATTGTCCCAAAAAAAAACAAGGTTGATGACAGTGTCTTCTTTCTACTTAAGACTTCTAAACTTGTGACTACAAGTATTTAAAAGACATATGAAGTATTTAAATTTAAAAATGAAATATTACAGTTTTATTTTATTAAACTAATTCATTGTAACATATAAAAATGTACCTATAAACACTTCTTTATTCCTCACAAATGTGAGTAAAAGGACCATATGATATTCTCTCCTATAGGATACTATTATCTATTTGGCTAGTCCTGTGGTCAGGGGACATTCAGGATTGTAAGACCTTTTTTAAAGAAAAAACAGGGCTGAGAGATAACTTGATAAAGTGCTAGTTGTGCAAGCATAAGCATCTGAGTTTGATCCCCAGAACCATGTTAAACAAAGCAAGGCAACAAAACAAAACCAGAGTAGTGGTGCATGCTTACAATCACAATGCTGAGAAAGCAGTCACCGGCAGATCCCCAAGGCTCACTGGACAGCCAGGGTAGCTTGCTTTGCAATCTTTAGACCGTGGAACACCCTGTCTCAAACAAAGGTTGATGAGTGAGGTCTGGGGAGATGGATCAGTGATTAAAGGTGCTTGCTTCTAAAGCCTGCCAACCCGGGGTTCAGTTCCCCAGTACCCACATAAAGCCAGATGCACAAAGTGGTACATTCTTCTGGAGTTCATTTGCAGCAGCAAGGGGCCCTGGAATGCCAATATTCATATTTATTCCTCTTCCCTCCCTTCTTCTCTCCTTCCTTTCTTTCCTCTTTTCCTCCCTTCCCTTCTACTAGCAAATAAGTAAAATAAACATATTTTTAAAAGAAAGACATATGACATTCCTAAGTTCCTGAGGGTGACACCTGAGTTTCTCTGGGCTCCACACTCATGTACACACATATGCATTCCCTTTGAACAAACCTGCACACACTCATGCACACACATGCTGAAAAGGAAAAATAATCTCTACTATTATAACACATGTTCACTCTTTGAAAATTATGCAATATAGAAAGGTCCAAATGGGTTGTTTTAAAGCCCTGTCATTTTTCTTCTCCTAGACCTCTCCTCAAACATCATAAATGCTAGCTATTTAAAAATGTATTCTTCCAGTTTTTCTGTGCACTTTCCTATGCATATATATATCCATGTTTTTCTCATTTAAATAATCAAAATATATAGTAAATATTTATGTATATATAGTTTTTACTATATAATATGTTAAAACATACTGTGTCAATTGATGAATATCTACTTAATTTATTTTTAATTAGCTGGAATTATTTTTCAGTTAAAAAAGATGGCTGTACCTGCTGAGTTAGATAAATGAACCATCCAAAGAGAACTTTACTCTTGAAATATTTTTGAAATACTATATTCCATGGATTTGCTGTATAAATAACTTATTTTACAATTTTCACAATAACTTCTTTTACAATATGAGTTTAATCAATACTTAAACTGTATAATCAGTAATGAGTTACTATAAACTTGTTTGGAACAAATAGAACATACCCATGATTATTACTACAGCACTCAGAGCCAAAACTTCAGTATCAGCTTGCTTCTCTCTCTCTCTCTCTCTCTCTCTCTCTCTCTCTCTCTCTCTCTCTCTCTCTCTCTCTCTCTCTCTCTCTCTCTCTCTCTCTCTCTCTCTCTCTGTGTGTGTGTGTGTGTGTGTGTGTAAGTAAGTAAGTGCTGGCACCCATGTGCATGGCATCTGGAGGTCACAGATCAACTATGGGTTAAGTCCTTACCTTGCACATTGTTTGACTCAGGTTCTTTCCCTCTCCTCCCTTCTACTATCCCCCTTTCCCTGCCTCTCTTGAACTGGAAATGCTTCTTTCTCTGCCTCCCATCTCCTGGGATTATTGACTTCTATCAAGGCTTCTTGTTTTATACGTGGTGGTCTGCTTGGGCAGTGTATTAGTCAGGGTTCTCTAGAGGAAACAGAGTTGATAGAATGGAGTATAATAAAAGGGAATTTATTGGGGTAGCTTACAACAGTCCAATAATAGCAGTCTGTAGGCCTACAGCTGAAGAAACCAGTAGCTGTTCAGTCCACATGGCTGGATGTCTCAGCAGTCCCAATCCATCCCAGAAGGCCTGATGGCTCCCTGGGGATCGGGCTGACAGTCCACGATGTGAGGCCTAGGAAACTGGGTTCCAAGTCCAGAAAGGGTAGGAGAGCAGGATGCGAGTGCAAGTCACGAACAAGC
>PVHP010032387.1:0-20349 GCA_004024765.1 Zapus hudsonius | reverse complement strand
GTTTGTGGGGGCCAGGGGCGGACTGTCATGGTTTGATACAGGTGTCCCCCACAAACAATTGAATGTGTTCTGATAGATTGATCCTCAGCTGATGGCAGTTTGGGTTTTACAACCTCGATGAAGCTGTGTTGTTGGGGGCGAGCTTATGGGGTTATAAGCCAGCTTCCCCTTGCCAGTGTTTGGCACACCTTCCTGCCACAGTGCTGTGGCAGAGGTGATGTCCAGCCCTCTGCTCATGCCATCGTTTTCCCTGCCAGGATGGAGTCTCCCCTTGAGTCCGTAAGCCTAATAAACCCATTCCTCTACAAGCCGCTTTTGCTCGGGTTCTTTCTGTGCAGCAACTAGAAAGCTGACCGCAACAAGACTGCATTTTGTATCAGTGATCTCTGTTTTCTCCAAATATTGTTGACCAATTTCCCCTGGCAGCTGATGTTATGCCTTCCAGCACTGCACTTGCTACCATCTGGGTACTGAATGCCATTCTGTAATCTTACAGGGTCTCTTGGTGTTGTTCCATGTCTTTCTGTGGTTTCTTCATAAGATCTTACCTTTGGCCTAGGGTGGATATACAAGTTGTGCTCAGAGTTTTTGCAGCTAAATATCCAAGTTTATTGTTCATTTTTTACAAGTTCTTCTTTCCACTCAGCTGAAAAACATAATTTAGGGAAGATTTCTTCCCCTGCAGGCATAATAAAGATTGTTTTCTTATTGCAAAAATAGGTTCCCCTTTTCCTCCTCAGCCCTAGGTACCTATACTAACAAGATTTCTATCAACAACATGCCTAAGGAAAAGTATTCTTTCTCAAACATCCATTTCAAAATTTTTAGAGCTTTTACTCATTTTCAATTCCAAAGTCAGCTCAGCTATCTGTTTCAGCAACATCTTCCTTTTTGGCTGCAAAATCACTATGAATCCTGTAGCACTGTAAATATATTGCCACACCCTTAGTGGCATAAAACCATAGGAACATATGATTTCATAATTCAGAGGTTTAGAAGTATGTAGTCAGTAGGATCACATATCTCCAGAGTCATTGACAGAAGGCCTGTTTCTTGTTCTGCTCTGCTCGCCTTCTGAAGATGCAGGTGTCTCTTGGATTTTGGTTGCATCACTTCAATTGTGTGGCCATGATCACCTGATCATTTTTTCTGTGCATGTCGGATATCTCTGTCTCCTCATTTAAATTACACTTGCCACTGCCTTTGGAAGCAGCCAGAATATTCTCTCCATCAGCAAATAGAAAGCTATTACTCAGACAAGAAAGAATGGTGATTTAACTAGGACAGTGGCAAGGAGGATAAAAGGGAAAGGGATGAGGACCAAGAATGTTGTAAGTAAAACCTACAGGATATGCAGCAACTTGTAGATTATGAAGATTAAACTGGAAAGGAACATGAGTCCAGTGTGTAAACTAAGGTGATTATAAGTACAGCTATACTCAGAATGTAACTATATTTTCAAAAATGCTCATTTCATACAAAGTAACATTTAAAGGTTATAGAAATTATAGACTATTGGGTTTGGGATTGTTATTCATCTTACTTTATAACCTAACCCATTATATATATGCAATGACTATAGTAATCAGTTTATTGCACAGATTAATCATTCTTGAATGTACAAGCTCCAGAGGAGCAACTGTTTCTTTAAAGATACATAAGTATTTCAATCAAATGAATTCTCACCCTTACATCCAGATAGACCTAAAGCAGTTAAAAACATAAGAAAAATAAAGCTTTGTATTAACTGAGAAACCACATACAAACCAAAAAATTATGGGAAGAAATGGGCTAAAACAGGAAGGGGGAGGGGAGACGGAAAACAGTTGGGAAAAAAGCCCATCACACTTTTATGTACTAGTAGCTCTAATTCACTTAAATGTAGACTAGCTAAACTTCAGTTATAAAATACAGGATGTGGGTAGAGCTTAATCTAGTTGGTCATAACTTTCACCTAAGTTGTATGTCCTTCAAAATGAAATGGATACAAAAACAGCTTGATGCTCTTCAACCTTGCTTTTGATAACTGTTTTGAAATTAGATGTAATCCACTTAGAAAAAAATCTCTGAAGCGATCACTGATTGTCAACACACACCACCAAGAGACCCTTCTAGATCCAGAATGGTAACCAGCTCCTGGATGGTAGCATGAGTAGTGCTGGAAGGCATTACATAAACTGCTATGGGAAATTGGTCAGTAATATTTGGAAAAAGCAGAAGCACTGATATACACTACTGACTGATGTCACAAGAATGCCGAGGACACTGCTGGAAGAGACCAGCAAGTGAAGAAGTGCTCATCTGTTCAATAGTGGTGCTAAACCTATGTGGGTAATCAATGGCTTACTAATTGTTGAAGAGATTCACTCAGAGGCAAGGGACCCTTAATTAGAACTGGAATCCATGACAAAATCTTATGCTGACCAAGAACCCGGGCTCCGAGGGCAAACTCCCACTACCAGAGATCTACAGAGAGGCTACACCCATTAGAATCTTGCCAAATCAATGTTTGTTTCATTTAACCCATACTGATCTCACTCTTTGATGGAGATTCTATTTGTATTTTTCAGAAAGCAATGAGAACCATGGACAACCAAATTCCACCAATAAGACATGGGATGATGGCAGGTAATGAACCACCCCTAACCTATCATATAGGGCCCAAATAAAACCGATGAGAAGGTTGTGAGATAAATAAGAGACCTATCCTACAGCAAGTCAGATAAACCATGAAAGGACAATGGAGACAGACACTGAGTATACCCAACACAAGCCAAAGTAGAAGCCGAGAGACTTCTAAGATCTCAACATTAAAGCAGACTTAAAACTCATCCACAATGACTCAGGGAACTGAGTAGAAGATGGGGCAGAAAGATTAAGAGCCATGGTGGAGCATAATATCCAGTCATTGCCCCCTGCAGCAACAACACACACACAAAGAAAAAAAAACTGGCTACCTCTTGTACAATTCATAAAAACCCCTACCCCATGGACTGATCCAGTAAGCTCACTAAGGAGGGCCCCTAGCAGGTTGGGGACAGGTAGGAGGGAAATGGGTGTACCACCATAAAATTTACTCATGAAATACATATAATTACTGACAATAAATATTTTAAATCATTTTTCCATAAATGTTGCTTCACTTTTAAGGCCATTTGTCCTTTCCTACAATATGCTCAAAATAAAATGTAGCTTATAATGTAAAAAAAAATTTCTCCTACAGGTCAGTGAAGCTTTTTCCCCAGCCAAGCACATACCTTGTACCCACCACCCTTTACCCCTTTCTGTTATTCAAATTTAAGTCAATAAGGAAAGCTTTTGGTGTCATAACTAGGTTATACTTGGACAACTGCCTTCTCACACACACTTCTCTTCTAAGAGTCAATGTTGGTACAGAAGTATAGCATTTCTAGTTTGCTGTTCCTAATATGTATAGCTCACAGCACTGCCTGTATCAGGTAAACTGGTGCACGGGGGGAAGATGAGGCATGGGCTCATTGAAAGAAGTCAAATGGAAATCTAAAGGACTTTGCCTTTCAGAGTTCCCCCATCTTTATTGGTAGAGGTTATCCAATAATTTCTTTCATTATGTTGCATACTTCTGAGTGATTTTTCACAGCTATTGTGCTGTACTTTTCTCCATCTGTTTTGTAGAGCAATCTCAGGCCCCAAAGGATCATCTGGATTGGTATCACACAAGAGAACAGAGGGACCAAAGTCCTTCTGAAATAATTCTGGAGACCATTGTGAACATAGGATAACAAGAGAAATGCTCTATATGCAGAAGACAAGCATACAGAAAAAGATATCAGAGAGACTGTCCCATTTTCTATAGCCTCAAAGAAAATCAAATACCTTGGAATATCACTAACCAAGGTTGTGAAGGACTTATATAAGGAAAATATTGAAACACTCAAGAAGGAAATAGAGGAAGACGTGAGAAGATGGAAAGATATTGCATGATCATGGTTAGGGAGAATCAATATAGTAAAAATGGCAATTCTGCCAAAAGCAATTTACAGATTCAATGTCATGCCGATAAAAATCCCATGGTCCCATGCCACAAGGATTGATCCAGATGGCCCATGGAGGAGGATATCCAGCTGATTGGGGATGGGAAGGGGGGACATTGGGGAATTGGGGATAACAACTCATTGTTGGCCCACTAAATAATGTAACTCATTATGGACAGTAAAATTTTTTTTTCAATCCCAACCTCTTTCTTCAAAGACATAGAAAAGATAATCTCTACATTAATTTGGAAGGGCAAAAGACCTTGGATAGCTAAAACTATTCTAAATAAAAAAACCTACTCAGGAGGTTTCACCATGCCTGACTTCAAAACATACTACAAAGCCATAGTAACGAAAACAGCATGGTACTGGCATAAAAACAGAAAGACAGATCAATGGAACAGAATTAAAGACCCAGCTTTAAATGGAAGTAACTTCAGTTATTTGGTCTTTGACATGGGGGCCAACAATGTATGCTGGGCCAAAGATAGCATCTTCAACAAATGGTGCTGGAGGAATTAGATGTTTTACACATGTTTATGTGTAAAAAAATGAAAATAGACCCACTCCTTTCACCATGCACAAAAATCAACTCCAAATGGATAAGAGACCCAAATATAAATCCTGTAACCCTGAACCCCTTGGAAGGAAAAATAGGAGGAACTCTACATGAGATAGGAGTAGGGAAAATTTTCCTGAGCAAATCTCCAGCAACCCAGGTAGTGCAACATTCACTTAACCAGTGGGACCTGATCAGGCTCAAAAGCTTCTGTACAGACAAAAATACCATCTTTGAGCCAATAGACCCCCATCAAACTGGGAGATGATTTTTACCAGCTATAACTTAGACAGAGGCCTAATTTCCAGATCTTACAGAAAACTCAAAAAAAAATACAAAATAAAATCTCAAACAGCCCTCCCACAAAATGGGGCACTGATCTCAACAGAGAATTCACAAAGGAGGAAACACAAATGGCCTTTTCTCACCTAAGAAAGTGCCCAGCACCCTTAAGCATCAGGGAAATGCAAATCAAAACAGTCAGAATGGCAATCATAAAGAAAACCAACAACAATCATTGCTGGTGAGGATAAGGGGAAGAAGGAACCCTCATTCACTACTGGTGGGATTGAAAACTTGTTCAACCACTATTGAAAGCAGTGTGGAGACTCCTAGACAGAATGGACATAGAACTACCAATGGACCCAGCTATCCCTCTATTAGGCATCTATCCACAAGATGTCACATCTTGACGCAGAAACAATTGTACAACTATATTTATAGCAGCTCAATTCATAATAGCCAAGAATTGGAATCAGCCCAAATGGCCATCCATGGAGGAATGGACAGCAAAACTATGGTATATCTACACGACGGAATTTTACTCAGCTGAAAGGAATAATGACATATCAAAATTTAGGAAAAAATGGTCTGACTTTGAGCAGATCTTACTCAGTGAACACTCAAAAGAACAGAGAGTCGAACGCCGCATACTCTCCCTCATAGGTGGTTCCTAAACAGGACAACAGTAAACTCTACACAAACCAGCCAGAAGTGAGAGTTTGGGAAAGAGGAGTAAGATGCTGGGGAGAAGAGGTCTTAAACATGAAGTTGAACCAAAACTGGTTCAAAATTATAAAATCCTCACATGTACATTGTCCACTAATGAGCATAGAGTGGGCACCTTCTAGCAAGCGGGGATGAGAATGGAAGGGGAGAGTGTCAAAGTCTGTGAAAAACTGATCAGTCTGGCAGCTCCCGGTCCCAGCCACAGAATCCTTCCTTCACTGAGATGTTGACCAAAGTGATCCATGAGGTCTCCAATACACAACAGGATTCTGTCAAAGCTCTTGATTACCAACCCCAGGCCTGAGGTGATCCTATTGCTGAAGAACCACAGAAAGCCATCTATCCACACCGAGAGACCCTACAAGGTCCAGAATGATAACTGGTGCCCAGATGGTAGTTAGTGCAGAGCTAGAAGGCCCTGCATAAGCTGCCAGAGGAAACTGGTCAACGACAGCTGGAGTAAACAGAGACCACTGACATGAAACGCATTCGGACACCATGAGTAGGCTGAACACTGCCTACTGGGAGAGAACAGGGGACCATGAAAGGAGCCCTTGTGCAATGGAGGCGCCAAAGCCTGTGGGAGGCAATCAACAGCTGTTAATTCAGCCAAGAAATCCACTCAGTGAAGGGGAGTCCCTGACTGGAACTTGGATTTCAGGGTAAATTACATAGGAAACCAAAATCTTGGGACCCCAAAGAGAAATTCACTTTACAAGTGATTTACAAAAAGCTACCAACAATAGAATCCAGCCAACTCAGGAAAGTGTATCTCAACTAACCTATTTTTCAGAAGGCTCCAAGAGAGCAGTGGCTCTTCCAACCGTACCTATGAGCCTCAGATCGATAACTGTCTTCCTGGCAAGAGATGCTCCACCCCAGACCTACTGTGGAGGATCCACGTAGAACCCTGCAGGCAGTGATGGGATGAGCAAGAGACCTATAACCACAGCCAATCGGTCAACCCAGGATGAACTAGCGAAACAGACACCAACGATTCTAAACACGTCCTCAAGCAGAAGTACAGAGGCCCCTAAGGCCTCAACAACAAAGCAACCTTAATTCCCACCATGACTCAGGGAACCGAGTGGAAGAGGGGGGCAGAAAGATTGTAGGAGACATGGTGAGGGAGAATATCCAGAGATATTGCCCACCTCGGTAACAACATGCAAAGGGGGGTGGAACTGGGTTGACTCCTTGGCTGTTCACAACCCCCTACCCCATGGACTGATGCAGACTGCCCATGGAGGAAGAAATCCTACTGACCGGATATAGGGAAGAAGGAAATAGGGGAATGGGAGACATCAAGACGTTAATCCCTTTTTAAGTGTGTCTAAGTATGGATAATAATAATAAAAAAGAGAGAAATGCTGCCATTACTGTTAATGTTTGGATGATAAATTCCTGTTGTAAATACAATGAGAATTTGGTTTAGAGTGGTAATCTGTTGGGAAATGAATTGGTAGGGCTGCCATTTGGCCCCATGATTGCAGCTTGCCATCTCCAAGAGGACTTACTGAACACTGTGCTGGGGGATCCCGTGCTGCTCATTCAATTCCTTATGGATTCTCTTGCGAGCCCTAGTGGGAGCCATGGAGAGCTGGGGATGAGGGCAGGGGAGGGATGAAGAATGGAGGAGGAGGGTCTGGGAGAAGTCCAGGAGCTCTGGAATGCAGGTCTGACAGTCCAAGGTCTGCTCAGCTTCTGGGTCTGCCACAGTGTTCCCCTAATCTCCTAATTCCTAGAGGATCAAAATATTATCAAAGTTTACTTAATCTCACAGTATCTTAAGATGTAAGTGAAACTAAATGTATGCCTGATAGTAAGATAACTATTAACATGAACACATAAAATTGCTAATTGCTGTGGTAGTTGTTGGATGTACACAATCTCATTTGCTTCTAATAATTGCATTTCATGGTATTCATACTCATTTTATAGTTAAAGGAAAAACTGGTGAATCATGTAACTGATCCATGATTAATGACTACATGATTTTGTCTCCATATGCCTGGTTTTCTCTTCTCTGTGACCTTTGGTATATGGGACATTTGGAGGTTTGGAGTACGTCATCCACAAAGAAGTGTTTGAAGCATTAATACTAAAAGTTATAAACAACATTTTTTATTCAACTTCTTTCAATAATGGTACTGCTGCTGCCTCTTATCCTTGGCAGTCAATCCTGTGTATGGCCATGGGTATACTTTCATTTGCACACATTGGTCACCAGGATATGACCAAGCAATTTCCGAATGGAGTTAGAAACTCAAAGGAGTCTTCATACACATAGACCCATCTCAGAAATACTCTTAGTGACCTTCTAAGCTTTAATGTGCTGAGTTAGAAACTATCTTGTCCTGGTTATAGCACTCCATTCCTGTCTAATTATTCACTTTTCCTATCTGTGTTGTCCTGAAAAACAGGACATGTGGCCTGGCACATATATGCAACCTAAGAAAAGGTTAGATTTGTCCTTTATATAAAGTAGTTATAGAAAGTGTAAAGTGTACCAAATAGAGAAGTGCTCAGATATGAAGAAAAAGCAGGTAAATTTTTCCACTTTCTGGCTAGGTTTCATGAAGAAGTGATAGTTGCCATTTGTCTCTAAATATAAATAAGTTTTGACTACATGAGAATTGTAAGATTTGGGGAAAAGGAAACATGATTTTTCCTAGGTTAAGTGGCAAGATGTAAAGTGTCTTAATGAAAGCAGATGTAGAGGTCAAATTTTATCTAGTTTTGGTTTTGAGACTTCCTTTTGTTGGAAAATGGACTGAGAGTTGTCCACATCCTCAAAGTTGTCTGTAGTGGAGTAATTAATTGTCATATATGTGTGGGAATGGAGCAGAGTAATTAAACTACAGGCAAGATTGGAGACAGTGTTCATGCAAGAGCACTGATGTCTTAACTATGTCAGAAACAAGGAGGAAACAGAAAACAGAAAGAGGACGGAGCAAGGAAACCAGCAGACCAAGTCATCTTGTGGATTGTATGGTCATGGACCTGTATTCTAGCTTATTTAATTATGAAAAGATGAACAGTAGAGTGTTGCATGTGAGTGGCAGAAACACTGCACTGATTCCCATTTAGCAAAATGTTGTTTTGAAAAGGCTTTTTCTATGTCAAAATTTTAACAATGATTTTTTTAATCTGTAATATTCTCCGAAGTGACTTCACTAACAATTTTATTAACCAGGCCAGGTGGCATAGGCTTGTAATTACACCTGCTACCTGTGTATTCAAGAGCAGCCTAGGAAATTTAGTGAGATTACAATTTATTGCCAAAACAAGAATGATGGTCAGATTTGTAGGTTATTTATCTCTTCTTCCCTCAAAAAATGCCATCTCACTCCTGATAAACTTGGGGGCCTAAGTGGTATTGTGAAAAGTTTAAAAGATTAATACAAACTACTGTCTCCTTAATTTGCTGTGTGGTTTCAGATAAGTTATTTACCTTTCTGTGTTTCATACATATGATGATTTTATGTTTTGTTGGATTTTTTTTGAAAGAATGAGATGACCTACATTAGTAAGAGATACTGTATATGCCTAACACATTTCTGTTAACCTGTGTATATTAGTGAAGTGACATGGGGATTTAATAATGATATTTTGTGGTTTTCTATCATTAAGGCAAGTACTGGTATTAGTAATTATATTGCTAATAAATTCTTTAAGTTTTTAAATTTTTTTTAAAAAAATTTAATCATCTTTTCTCCCTTAAGGGGAACTATTGGAACCATTTTAAATTTATTCTTCTGACTACATTTCCTTGTCTCCCCTAAGTAGCTGGGGAAAATCTTAGCCATATGAAATAATGTGCTTTTGTAAAGCTGGGAAACAGGAAAGCACTTCAAAGTAATTAACATGAGAATGCCGAATTTGGCTTCTTTGAGCAGGCCAGTACTGCTGCCTGGTAACTCTGATATTAGGAACTTCAGGACCTAAATTACCACTTTCTTCTGTCAAGATGCCCTTTTGCAGAGCTACTAGGTATTAAAAGGTTAAAAATTAAAAAAAAAAAAAAAACTGTGGCAAAAAGGACAAGAAATGTTCTCCCACCAGGCCGATGGATGGAAGGGTAGGGTCACTGAATGTAGCCTTTTTTCTGCTGGCCATGTTTCTTTCCTAGCCGAGCTCCAAAGTAAGCGGACTGTGTAAGCGGAATGAAATACACAACCCTCTTGTGACTGTGAGCAGCAAAGCATTCTCCATTTGTGGTTTTCTTCAAATGAGGCTGCTTGGAATATGTGTTTGAAAACACTGAGACTCTTTATTAATCAAGCACTTCTTTCGCTCTGCCGGCATAATGTTTCATTGATGTCAAAACCTCCTTAAAACGGTTTTGGAGCCACTTCTTGTACACAGACTTCAACAGAAGAAATATTTTTGGAATTGTAAATAGAATAATTGAGGCAAATATTTGCCCATTTGGAAAACTTCTGTAATAGTTTTAATGTTCAGTTGAATTTTAAATATGCAGATCTAGATTTGGGTGGTAGACTCCGGAGACAAAAATGCATACCCCAAGCTCTAAATTCCCTAGGAGACCTAACTCTCCAACCGGACTGGAACTCAGGCATGTTATGAAAAGTCATCTTAGCTTCCAGAAAGGAGTACACAGTGAGTAATGGGGCGAATCTATTCCAAGGAAGTCGATGCCAGTCAAAAACTCAGTAAAGGACAGCCACAGAGACAAGTGCTAGTGATGGCTTTCCAAGAGCTGCACTGATGGAGCATGCTCAAACCCAAGACCCAGCTGCCGGGCCTGGGAGGAGGTCTTTACTAATGATATTGATGGTCCCTTCAAGGCACTATGACATAAGCTAACAAATAGGATTGCTTTAGGAAATACCAGCATGTTGATTCCACATACTGCACTTGAAAATGTCTTTGTTTATAGATGTCTTCTTGTGAAAAGGGAATATGTACTAAGATCACTTTGGAATTTTGGAATGAATTGTGGCATGCCATTTCTTTGTTGTTGCACAGATAGGCATCTTGTTTATCATAAATCCCTGTGAGCTCAAGTATGTGTTCACCTAAAGACCAGGGATTTGGTCATCTCTAAGGAAATAGAATGCTTAAGTAGAAGGAGGGCTTTGGAAGACCTGGAAATGACCCTGAATACACAACTCATAGGTAGTCTGGTCTTGGGTAACTGACTGTCACCTTTCTAGTTCAGTATATTTGTTTGTCAAATGATGGTGTGTGTAAGGAGCAATGAAGATAAAGGAAAGGTTAAAGAGTAATATATTAAAAGTACATAGTATTCTCCAAATCTCCCTTTTATTACTCTCTTTTCCTTCATTACTAAATTAGCTATGCTGACTTTCTACTGGACAACCTGATTACCTTTGGCAAAGTAGTTGCCAGTTTTCTGCATGTGGTATTCAAAGATTTCTGAATATTTTGTTGTAACCTTGAGGTCTGAGGCTATGTTCTTTTATGTGGCTTTTGAAAGAAAAAATACTATTTAGTTTGAATTATAGTATTTGGCTATTAGAGCAGGATAATAAAAATTACTATTATTTATTGAATTTCTGATACACAAGGCATTATATAAGTATAAATAAAAATGTATATATATATACATAATTACTTATAATTCTGCAAGCAATGACTTAAAGCTGGTCCTATGGCCTGCATTTATTTTCATTTATTCTTTTCCTTTGGTGTGCATGAAGAATACAATGTGTGTGTGTGTGTGTGTGTGTGTGTTGTGTGTGTGTTGTATTCATGTAAGTGTGAATATATGTGTGCCCTGTGCACATGTGTCGAGGCCAGAAGAGGATGTTTACTGTTCTCTTCTAATGCTCTTCTGCCTTGTTTCCCTGTTACTAAACCTGTTTTATCAACTAATGTGGCTGACCAATAATCCCCATGTCTCCACCCTACCCTCCGTGTTGGCATTATAAATATATATTTTACACACACACACACACACACACACACACACACACACACACACACACACTTGGATATATGTATCCCAAGCTACCATCCTCCTCCTCCTCCTCCTCCTCATTACTTACCAGTGCCATGGAAGATAATGACTCACCTTGTCCTGGCAGCCATTAACTGTCATTAGCACATGAGGTAGAGGTGTAGCCTTAGAATCCCTTCCTTTATCTATAACAGAATGTTAGCTGGCCCAGTCATGCTCAGATCTCGTCCAGATAACCATAGCTCCTGTGATCTTTTGAGTTCAGTAACCTTGTAAACCAATGACAGTTTCACAGACCTTCCGTTCATCTAGCTCTTATTCTCTTCCCTGCCCATCTTCTGTCGTGCTCCCTGAGCTCTGGAGATGAGGCGAATGCTTCATTTAGGGCCTCACACTCTCAGTCATTATTTTCAACACTTCACCAGTTATAATTCTCTGCATTATTCACTTCCCACTGCAAAAATAAAAATAAAAATGCAAGCTTTTCTTGCCAAGGCTGAGAGCAGAACTTATCTGTGGATATGAAGATAAATAGGGCCCATATTCTCCCTAGATATGGGCTTTTGATCAGGTTTTCAGTACCAGGCATGGATTACCTCTTCTGTCATTAGCCTCAAATCCAAACAGAGAATGGTTGGTTATCCTTGTAAGAGTCATGGCACTATTGCATTGGATGGCATGGATCAGTATCATCGAATGGAAGATTCACTACTGGATGTCATTGTTGATGACTTTTCTCTCCAAGCAGCCTACCTAGCACATTAGACCACTATGGAAAGTAGCCAGTGGGAAGGAATTTCCTTCTCAGCTCCAACTTAATTTTGGTATGTCTTTTAGACAAAGGGTATAGTGTCTTCAGCAGTACGATCTTACCTTTCAGCTCTGGTGGGCAGCCAGAAGCCATGGCAATAGCCTATATTATTTCTATTCTTATTACTGGATACTCATTAGATGCTTCCTTTACCATTACCACACAGGGAGATCTCCCACGCCTGTCAGTGAAACTCTTGTTTGAAAACCCATGGCTACTAGGAGTAGCATTATTCACCTCTTTTCATTGTAATCCTTTTTAAAGTTTTATTTATTTCAAAGCAGAGAGAAAGGAGAGAGAGAGAGAGAGAGAGAGAGAGAGAGAGAGAGAGAGAGAGAGAGAGAGAGAGAGAGAGAGAATGGACATGCCAGAGCTTCTAGGTACTGCAAACTCCAGATGCGCGCACCACTTCGTACTTCCAGCTTTACATGGGTACTAACCCTGGGTGTTTAGGCTTTGAAAGCTAGTGCCTTAACGACTGAGAAATCTCTCTCTATATAAAGTCATAGGTTTCCTTATAGCTGTGTTTATTTATATCTTCTAAATTTTGGTTATTCCTTATCCCACTGTTTCCTTTCTCTCACCCATCTCCCTACTCTTCTACCCTTATGAACACCATTCACCCCGGTGTTCCTCCGCTACTGTCCTGCTGTTCTCATATCACTTGTGTTCCACTTTCTATGCCCCTTAAGCCTCACAACTCTTATCACTTTTCTAACTTCCATGTCTGGGTTTTTGCATGGATGCTGGGGATTTAACTCAAGTCATTATGGCAAACAATCAGAACCCACTGAGCCATCTCCCCAGCTCTGCCTGCATTTACTTTTTAGGGAAAAATAAACAAATAGAAAATAAAACACAGAGCATATTAGTGACTAGCTTTGAGTCATATAGATACTGAATAACATAGATAAGTTTTTTTTAAAACTATTAAACCAAGATTTGGACAAATTTGGTGTAATGAGGATGTTGATTGCATACAATATTTTGTTACAGATTTGGGATGATAACAGTCAATGAGGTGGAAGGAAGTAGATTCAGACATTGGGGGTTGTTGCAAAGCAGCAAGTTGTTAATAGAAGTTGGGTTAGACTCTGCCAAGGTCTGAAGTAAGGTAGCGAATGTGTGCATCTAAGACAGTACATGACCATGCAAGCAAAATATGCCTGCATGCCTTAGTAAAATAGTGAGACAGCCAAGTTGGAGTACTAAGAAATATGCCCCAGCCAGACATTGGCCGGCAATTGATGGCAAATCTTACTTATTTCCCTTTGGGAAAAGAATCCATGATTAAAAAGGCCTTATGCAATAGAAGTTGAATCTATGGCAGTAATTCAATAGAGTATAAACAATTGGGCCTACTGTAACCATGACAATTCAATACCTAGCTTCTTTCACTCCTTTGATTTCTACCATGAAATGACATTGGCCTTTTCATTATTTTGAGTTACAGAAAGTTACTTGAGCCCCTATAGAGATGCCCTTGGTAAAACGTCTATTGTGGTTCAGTTCAACCAATGTCTATGGAACTCCCACTTGCCAGGTGCCTGGCACCATGCTATGCACAGGAGTACAAAGATAAATAAGAATTATATTGCTATTTTCTTGTCCTCCAACATAGCAGCATCATCAGTCCCTCAAAAGATTCCTTCCAGTTCTCTCTACATATGGCTTCACCTTCTCCTCAACAAGAAAGCCATTATCTATCAGTAGGGAATGCTGAATGACTCAGAATCTATAAGCATTCATGCTTCCACAGGTTGCTAGTCTTGGTAAGGGAGAGAAACTGAAATTTGTCCTTATGTATATTAGTAAGTATGGTTCAAGTTAGAAAAGTTTGGGAGAGATGTGGGTCTTAAAATGTTCAAATCCCTCCATACCTTATTGTAATAAAAAATGTGAATACATACAATGTCTTTAGGGGACCATTTCTCCCTAAATGCCAATTTATCATCATGAGAAGACTTTGTTTAGGAAACAGGTTGAAGCAAAATTAATATTCAGAAACTCAGTTTTACAAAAAAATGTAAATGCTTGCTAGAACTGCAATGTATCTACCCCAGAGGTAAAAGAATGTGCTCACCCCTGGCTGCCAGTTTTTCAGCCAAGAAAATCAAGCAGCTAGGAATTCCTCAGGGAAGGCTGGTGAATGGGGACTTATTATAAAATACATACACCTTCAAGAGAACAAGAATCACAGGAAACTTCCCTCTCCTCCAAAACAAGAAGAGGTAATGGACTCCTCTCTGTATGCTCAGAAGACCTGCCTTGTTTTGTGGATTTGACTATTTCTAATTTATGCTTTGAATTTTCTGGAAAGAGCCTAGAGGAGTCCATTTTCCCATGGAGTGCATAATACTGGCTGGATAAACACAAGTTAAAATAAAAACTGTCTAGTGCTTCTGGAAATATCCAAAGTAGAATTAAGAGACTCTCTTAAGCTTTTGATAAGAATCATCCCTCAATTTACCTTCAATGGGAGGAGAAAGAGGAGCAGCAGGAAGTGGAAGCAGACCATTGCAAGGACACGATGTAGTATTAGGCATGGATGAAGTAGACTTTTATGTTGGCACTACTAGCTTTCCTGAAAAGGAAACATTATAGCCATGAAAAATCTGGATTTCATAGTGAAAATAAAACAAACATAACACTTTTCACTCTGAATCACTTCACCCAAAAGAGAGTTTGAATTGGAACCTTCATTACTGCCAATAACTGAGTTTACCTAAATAATCTCTAGCACTTTGGAAGGAAAGTAAGGCCTTAGGCAAATGAAAATGTATCCTAGAGAAACCTTTGCTTCCCTTGAATTTGCTCATAAACCTCTCCAGCTCTGGTAGCAGAATCCATTATCCAAAGTGTAATATAAAGATATAGACACATTGAATTATTAACATGTATTTTTGCTTGACAACTTGTATGGGCTATACGCAGACTTTCAGTCTTGAAAAGGGTAAGGCAAGATGTTTAAATCTACTCCATTTCAGAAAATCTCTGTAGAGACTATCTAGATCTTCATATAGCACATCTGCATTCACATGTGAATTTGGACAATGGACATTGTTGATTTCAGTTTTAGATTTTGTGTTCAGATCACACTATTTGAGAACACACTATTTGAGTGTGCTCAGTCTATTCTGAATTAGTAAGAATGGACCATTCTTGCAAAACTCAAGAATGTGCCTCTCATTTTCATTCTGACAGGAATCATGCATGAGCTTCTGGACTGATACTTTAACTCTTGTCATACAAAAATGGACAATTGGAAATAAATTGTAGTTTACAGCCTTTGGGTTGTTGCCATTTATATAATTTCAATGGTTACAAGAAGAGTAAGAACTTGAAACGTTCTACTGTGTGCTACCTTCGGTCCTGTGAATTTACTTCATGACTTAGCCTATCCCACATTCTATGACATTAGATTTCATTAGTTTCTTAATCAATGAACAAAATGGAGTGGCTGCAAAACAGCAGAAGTTTTTAAATTTTGGGGATCAAATCCAAATACTTTTATTGAACATGGAAGGCAAGTGTTCCACTATTGTGATATATTTCCAGGCCAAAAAATTCTTTCAATTGGATGAAAGCCAGAAGTCTAAAATCAAATAGCATGTCATTTCCTTCTGGAAACTCAGACAGACCCTTGCAGTGATGTCATATCCTGGCTTCTGGTGATTTCCCAAAAATCCTTAGCATGTCTTGATTTGAGGTTGTGCTGTGGAAGGGTGCTAAGCCTTCACAAAGCTTTCTCCTCCATGTCTCACTGAGTCATCTTTTCTGTGTTTTGAAGGACAGTTGACATGGGACTTAAGGCTGCTATAACATAAAATTATTTCATCTAGATATTCTTAACTTGATTACAACTAAAAAGACCCTTATTTCAGATAAAGTTACATTCAGAGTCCACATGGACATACATTGGGAAGGGGCATTACTGAACATACTACAATTCTCATGTCATTGATGAGGAAACAAATTCTCAGTGTTGGTTAAGTTATTCAAGGCCATAGAGGGGAAATCAAGGATGTGAATTAAGAGAGACTGATTTTCACACCCACAGTGCTGTATCTCTCTGCTCTGCTGGAGTCTCTCTCCATACTTCACTGTTGGAGGACAGCGTACTGACCGTGTTAATCAAATTTGGTTACTTTAACAAATACCTATTTAATCCCAGCAATCATGAGGTAGAGGTAAGAGGAATCCACCTGAGTTTGAGGCCACCCTGAGACTACACAGTGAATTCCAGGTCAGCCTGGGCAAGTGAGATCCTATCTCAAAAAACAAAAACTCATTATAATGAAAGAAAGAATGAATGAATGAAAAACAGATGATTTCATGGTGCATATTTCCAAGTATTATGTGAAACTGAAAATATAATTGCTAAATTCAAAAAAATCTGATCATTAGTAAGTTTTATTTAACTAATGACTGTCCAAGAATCTTTAAATTACTATTTACTAACTACCCTCCTCTCTTATTAAGGAAAACTTATACATGATATGATGTTGCATTATAGTTTAGTATTTTTCCTCAAACATAGACAAGACACTGCAATATTAAGACGTCTTGTCTCTGACAATACCCTTTGTCAAAGAAAAAAAACAAGTTTATTTTGGTTTATAGCTTAGGAAGTTAGAGTTCACAGTTGGACAACCCACTAAAATGCTTAGCAAAACACTTAGGTTGAAGTCAAGGGTGTGTTGGAAGTCTCTTTTTTAATGAAAGCTTTGGTGCTTTTAAATAAAATCTATTGGAATACTTACTAAACTAGAACTTTTATTTAGAAAAAAATTGACTTTTTTTGTTTGGTAGTGATTTTTTTCTTCTGAGTCTTTGAGAGATAGATGTGTATTACTCTGGCTCCTGAAACCTAAGACCTACAACTCACTAGTGCTGAGCCCAGAGACTGGTAAGGCACCTTCCTTTAGCCTCCTATGGTTTCTGGGCCATATGGGCACAGCCACTTAGAGACTGTCATCCACACAGGTGACAATAAGATTTAGAGATAATGGAAAGGGAGGCTTCTATGAGACAGTAAAAAGCACACCTCGGAAACAAAGGGTGGATTTTACCATGGCTGATATCCTACCTCAAAGGGCCTAGAGGTAAGCGATTAGAGGAAGTGCTTTAAATTGTTTCCATGCTTTTCTTTTCCCTCTAAAAAATATCTGTGTTGAGCATATTGGACAATGGATGTGTGTGAATGTGTGTGTGCAAGGGTGTGTGTATGAGTGTGTGTGTGTGTGAGTACATATGGCTGATGTCTGTGTGTGTAAGCATATATGCATGTGTATAATGTGTCCAGGGGAGGGGTGTGTGAATGGGGAGAAGGTGTGTGTGTGTGTGTGTGTGTGTGTGTGTGTGTGTGTGTGTGTGTGTGTGCAGGGGAGGGCTCTTTGTGAGGGGCCAGTATGATGCATGTGTGTTTACGTTTCTGCATGCCTATATGCTAAAGCCAGTGTTCTTTTTCACTATCATTTTGCTTGATTTATACCCCTCTTCTGGCTTTTCCTTTAATCCTAATTCTATAGTTTAGCAAGGGCACTTTCATAGTTTCTCACTAAGCTAGACTTTTTTTTTTTCTGGGACACATTGTGCTTAATACATATAACCTATTAATTTCCCTTCTTTTATAAAATTACTTTTTTGTCCTGAAAGACCTTCTTCCACACCCATATCAATGGAATATTCCTGACTCTTCCAGTTAGTGATCTTCCCATTGCCTGTGCTTCTCCAGTACCTGGTATGTTTACTGATGGATACTGCTGACACACAGCTATGTTATCTCCACAACGTGAATCATAGGAGCCTGGTTTCTTGGTTTGGTAGGTGTCATGGTTAGGTTTTGTTGTCAACTTGATCTTTCATTACCTTGGGTGGGTCTCTGAGGATGTTTACAGGAAGGCAGCCTCTCAGTACGGGGCAGGATGTAAGGAAACTCAGGAGAGCTAGAAATTGATATCACTTCCTGTGTGGGCAGTGGAAGAAGGAAATTCCAGAGACTCAAGAAGCCATTAAGTCTGGGGTAGGGTTGCAAGACCTTGCCCTAAGGCTATATAAAGGGGAAGGAGATTTCTCTCCCCACCCTCCTGCCTGTTTGCTGTTGTATGTGTGGTGTTGGTGATGGGTTTTTCTCTCTCTCTTTGGACCTGTGAAAGGGGGTGAGCCTCTCTTGCTGTATGGAACTTCCCCTGGATCTGTAACTTTAATCAATATTTTCTTCCGAAAACCTGTGCCTGGTTTGGAGATTCATCCCAGCAGTGTATGTTTACCACAACATTAGGTTTGTAAATATGGCTTTAAACACTTTAATATTTTTCATTTACTTGCAAGGAGAATGAATTCCAGGGACTTCAGATGCTGCAAACAAACTACAGGTGTGTGCACCATTTTGTGCATCTGGCTTTAGCTGGGTAATAAGGAATCAAACTTGGGTTGTTAGTCTTTGTTGGCAAGCACCTTAACTGATAAGCCATCTGTCTAGCCCCTATAACTTTTTCAATAAAGGTAAAAATTAAATGGCAAATGAAAAAGATATATCAAGATTAATGTCTTCAGATATATAGAACTCCAAACTTGTCATGTGGGACTAGAGTAATAAAGCCACTCCATTGTGGTAGAGTAAATGATTGATCTAATTTCCTTCTCTTGTCCTTCTGTTATATTTGTGGACATGTCACCTACTTTGGCCAATGATATAAGGGTGGAAATGGAACATGCTGGTTTCAATCCCAGACTTTAAAATACATTAAAATTTCTGCCTTTTTGTATTCTGCCATCACAATGGGGACATCATCCCACTATTTCCATATCCTTGTCTGTAATATGAAGGATTGTCTAGGACACTGTACTTGCAGATCTTCATACACTGGCCTAGATGAACTGCAACATAGCAAGAAAATTAGGATAGAGTGACATAACTAGAACAATTGTTATTTTTAACTACTAAATTTTGGCATGATTTATTACATACCTTTGTGGTGGTAATAACTCACTGATACTTCATTTATTTGGAGGGGAGGAGTAACTCAAGTAACTTATGCCAACTGCTCATCATAGACCATAGGACATGGTAAGTACAGATGTAAGGTGTCAGTATTATTATATTTTCACTTTTTCTATCTTATAAAAAGAAGAGTTGGCAGAGAAAGCTGGAATTATTTGTCAAATTTAATAAGACTCACAAATGACCTTGAAAATTTCTCTGATACTTGCTAAAAGCCTTTGGTAGGATGTGAAGCAAGATGGTGTGCTTTGTCTATGGAGGGCTTAAGGGATTCACATTTAAGAAGAAACGAGTAAAGTTGGCATGGCGGGACAGCAGAATGGAGGTCCATGGACCTCCATGTCATGAGGAGGGTCATCTCCCAGCTTTCCCAAAGCATCTTCACTTTGCAACACTGTTTGCTTGACAGTCCCTCATATTAAGCATCACTTAGACCTTAACACAAACACTCTTAGTCAGTTCCACAGTACAGTTGGTAGCTCCTCTGTGCTCTTTGATGGGTCATGCATTCTTGTCCTTAGTCTTACTTCCTGTCTGGTCTCGAAACTATTATGCCTGGTGGTTTCTCAACATCCCCCACCAGAAGGTCACAAATATTTCCCAATTGGGGTGTAGGAAAGAATCTTTATCATCTTTTCTCTATCTCTGCCTCCTATTCCAAATTGTGACTTCTTTTTTTTTTAATTTATTGTACATAATGAGTTACAACATTTAGTGGGCAAACAATGAGTTGTTATCGCCAATTCCCCGCTGCCCTCCCCTACCCCCTCCACTAGATTGTAGTGAGCCGTTCCTGTGAGGTAAGGGGGCAAGGCGGCCCAGCCCCATTCCCAGGGCCAAGCCTTGCCACGCCCACCTACTGGAGGCAGCGCGGGCTTTTTTCTTTGTTTGAGTGCCTGCTGAGAAAGATGGCGCTGGCCTCTGTTCTTTACCTCCACGTGTTGTGCATTCCAGAGAATTTATTGTCTCCTTGTATGGAAATGGCTTAATGCCTGGCATGCTTCC
>PVHP010032386.1:0-20348 GCA_004024765.1 Zapus hudsonius | reverse complement strand
AGAGAGAGAGAGAATGCACCAGGGCCACCACCTTGTGGGTCTGGCTTATGTGGGTCCTGGGGAATTGAACCCAGGGCCTTAGGCACTGGAGGCAAGTGCCTTAACCGCTGAGCCATGTCTCCAGTCTGATATTCTCTCTTTTCATGGGACAACTTGGTGAACTACAGATTATATCTCAAGTTGTCACTTAAAGTCCAATTAAACACTTCTCTTGAGCAGTGTTGCTTATCACATCTCATGGGCAGAAGTCACTATTCCCAGAAGTAGAAAAGAATGAACAAGTCAGACATCCATACTTCATGGAACAGGCCAATCCACAGGACCCCCATAGAATTTCTGTGATTCCCAGAACCAACAGGAAAGGTGTGAAGAAAACACATCTAAAATCTTCTGCCTCACCTCTCTTGCATTTATTTACCCAGGTTGTTAGCACATTTTTGATGCCAATAACATCAACTAGCAGTAAATGAGAGCGGTGTCATAGGGGCTCAGACTTTGAAGTACCACTACAGACACAGCTAAATCTGTGAACTTGACAATGTCCTTAAGGCTCCTCTCTCTTCCACAATTGGCTGGAGGCCTGAGTAAGATCCAGATGCTCATTCAACCACTGTACAATTTCAGGAGCATGCACACGCTTCTTTCTCAATGGTTGCTGCAAAGTCCAGGGTTCAAGCTCAATTGCACCCCTGAACCGGGATGACATATCTCATTAACCAATAAAATCCCACTCCTAGTATTGAGTCGTGGAGTCAGCCCCACCCAGCAAATGGATTAAGAGTTGGGGATGGGATGGGAGCTACAAAAGTATAAATGGAAATTCAGGTATAGTGGCACTTATCTGAAATCAGGCAGCTTCAGCCTGGGCTGCATAGTGAAACCCTGTCTCAAATAAATAAATAAAGATTCTGAGTAAATACCAGCTGGTCAGTATAAACAGAATGACAACAGCCCTAGGAGAAATGTCTCCAACAAGAAAAGGCCTCCACCTAGGCGAGGAGTCTGTAGGAGGATTTTTCCCTGTTTCCAGGCAGTAGCTCAAGAGGCAAACTCAGGCTGGCAATTAGCTGTCAGCTGATCACCAATTCAAATGTCCTGGAGTGGGCCGTGCTGATGATCTGTACTTGCAGTAATCATTTGGCTGGGTGAATCAAATTATACTTTCCAATGCCACTTCAAATCAGGATTGCAATGTCTGCACTCATTTTCAGCAGTAAGTATTACCGTACAAGTTATTTTCTTTGATATTGACTCTACGTGGGCAAGGGAGGAATTTAGCCTTCTTTTAAGATCTGCTCAACAGGAAAGACCAAAAAGTTTTAGAGATTTGTGAGGAGACTAATTAGCATCCATTCCGTTTTAATGGTCAGGCTTTCACACTGAAATGGATAGGGGAACATGTTCTGCCCTGCAAGGTAGGGATTTTTCTTCCAAGTAGCTCTGTGATTTGGAAACCTCATTCTTTCATAATGCCATGTGCTGTGATCAATCAGATGTAATGATCAAAAGGAAGTTTGCCTCAATCAATCCTAATAAACAAATAGCTGCTATAGTGGCAAACCTAATGTGTTCTTCACTTCAGATTCACTTGCCAATAATTGGCCTCATTAACGTCTGTGAAGTTAGCTGTTCACTAAAATTGGGCTAGCTGTACATTAGATGTGTTCAGTGGTTTGCAAACCTTTGGGAATAATAGACCTACTGAATCAGCATCTTGCTAGTTCCGTGGAAGTGAACAACCTTAAAAGTAGAGACTAAAGGGATATGGAAGGAATGAAGGGGAGACCAGGAAATTCCTATCACCTGTCTAGAATATTATCTTTCTCAACCAAATGGAAAGGCTAGCTTTGTATCTTTTTTTTTATAAAAATTTGATTCTGACAGAAAAATGAACTTGATTTCTTTGTGCCATCTAGCTTTCAAATTACCCTGCCCACATCTGTCAGATGTCTAGTTGTTCAATTATAAAAACTGTATCCAGACTGGATTATGAGAATGCTGTTCACGGGCACCATAACCACAGATGCCCTTGGGTTGAACATCAGGCTCACTGCAATCTTCCCAAAGAAGAAAATATACTTCCAGCTGCTGCACCAGACCCATCCTTCTTGGAGAGAGGAAGAAATCACAGCAAGTGAGCCCTTTCCATGGTATCGGAAATACGCATTTGGGAGATAGGATGGCAAACAGATTGGGAAAAGCCTTAACAAGTTCACTTACATTCATATGGCCTATTCCCACAGAAATGACCAGAGAAGACAGTGAAGAAAACTATTTTGCCTGGAGGTGAGGGGTTGATTTTTGTTTCAAATTGTTCCATATATCAGCACCACCTGCAATCACCAGCAGGGATCCACTTTCCACTTCATCTTTGTTCTGTCATTAATAGCTTTGAGTTATGAGGGAGGGGGGCTTTGCTTTCCAGTCTAGCTTTTATATCTTAAGTGGTGTCCAGGGGAATGTTAACACCATGCCATTTTGTCAAAGCTTTAAGCGTTTGGGAAAGACAAAGAATCTCATCGGGTGGCTGTCTTTCCAGCCACATGAGAATCAACCAGGTTCTGCTTACTCCAGTTTCCCCAGCCTGTTATCTGGTGCTTCTCATCCACCCACTTAATTTCAAAATTTATTTTGATTACAATTTTTTAATAGTGCCCACCATGGTCCAGCAAGATATTGACTGTGCAGAGCCCTGCCATGGCTTCCTAATTGGTTTTCTTGCTTGGATTCTTGCCTTCCCACCCCCAATACACACACACACACACACACACACACACACACACACACACACACACACACTTCCAATCTGTTTCCACACAGAAGCATCAGTAAGCTCTTTAAAATGTAAATCACATCTCCACATTGTCTTCCTTACAGCTGTCTGGTGGCCCTGCCCTGCTTTGAGAATGCACCTGACTACTATGGAACTCTAATTTAGCTTGCCCTGGTGCCCTCGGCTGTCACACACACACACACATCAGGCCACCCCAGCCTCAAGTATATCATTCCTTTCTGCCTCTGGTCCTGCTGTTCACTCTTTCATCAATACTATTTCCATGGCCTTCTTCATTCCTGACTTCTCACACCATGCCCTTGGTCAAAATGCCACCTGCTCAGTAAGGTCTTCCAAGTACCTTCCTTATCCCTCCGGCCCTATCCCTGGGTCTTTTTTTTCTCTTTGCACATGTGCATATGTGATGTGTGTGTGCATGTGTGCAGGTGTGGTCATGTGTGAGGGAATATGCATGCTCATGCATGTGGAGGCCAGAGGACAACCTCATGTATATTCCTTAGGTATGCAGTCCACTTCTTTCTGACACAGGATCTCTCATTGGTCTGGAGCTCACCAATTAGGCTAGGATGGCTGGCTAATGAGCTTTATGGGACTGGAATATCTCTGTCTTCCCAGCATTGGGATTAAAAGCATATACCACCACTGCTGACATTTTCTTTGAGTTTCCAGGCTTGAACTCAGGTCCTCATGCTTGCAAGGCAAATATTTTAAAGACAGAACTATCTCACTATTGCCCTTTATCAGAGCACTCTGATTACTTTCTTCATAAAATTCACCATGATTTCAAGGCATGTGGGCTTTTTTAACCTGTATCTGTAAACTGCCCATCTTATTCTCCACTGCATCCTCAGGGTCTAAAACAGGGCCTGGTATATTCTGAGTCACTGAGTTATGTTTTGAGATACAAAATCAAAATGTAAGTGATTGTCCATTCTTGTTTCAGATCTGGTTTGTTTTGAAATACGCAAACTTAACATTGAAAAGCAGTGCCCCACTGTTAACCCTCTAGACTATTCCCACAATGTGCATAAGAATCACTTTCCAAAATAAGATACTATCTTTGGAAATTGAAGAGAAAAAAAAAAACCTCCATCACACCAGAAAACGCAAGGCTGGTTTCTTTTTCATTATAAGTAAGACAAGGTTCATGAGTAAGCATCGGTCGGAGCCTGGTGCTTTAGAAGTTGAAAATTAGATCAAATGAATTGGAGGACAACTACATCTTGTGTTAATGTCTTCCTTACCAAATGAAGACAATGAGATGATGTGAGCCATGACTCCATTGGAAAATGAAACTATTTCTATTTGCTTCTACATTGAAACACAGTTTTTTTATTTAGATTTTCCATGTTAGTAAATGTTGTGATATTTTATATTCATTAGTCTCAGGCCCATTTACTACTGTGCAAGCAAGACAAGCACAGACATATTGTCCCCGTAAAACATAATTTCTAAATTACACAGTAAATAAATGAGACAAATCCAGAAACCCAAGTCTCACAACCCTATCATTAAGATGTTAAAAAAAACTAAGTTTTCCTCTTTTAAGAAGTACAGTTTATAAATAGTCCACTGTGTTCTTATTATGTCAAATAAACTGATATATCCAAACTACATTAGTTACCCTACTTCACTTAGTAACAGATAAAAAAATGCTTCAAGAGTAAACCTGAACTAATCAGATTTTTTTTTTCTCTTGCAAGTAGTGACTCTTAGAAAACTTGACTTTGCTACAAAGTCTGTGTTGATTTCTGATTAGCTGATTATAGAAGTTAGCAGCAGAGCCAAAATAAAGTAACAATTCACTGTGAGATGACAGTGAGCAAGTGTCTTTAGATTTATAATTGCCCTTGGATCTATTTAATTTAGCTTAAAGTCATGGCACATAATTGAGACAAATGGTTATACTCAGCAGGTATCAGATGTGACAAGAAGCTGGCTATGATCATTTCTATTGCACTATATCCATTCGAGGACTTTTTCAGCTAACACGTTTCCTATAATGGCTATTAAATTTTATAGGATTTTTCCCACCATTAGCTGTAATGGCATTTACATGTTAAATGCTTGCAACAAATGAAAACCATGATTTCATTGTTTCACAGGGTGAAAACCATGGTTACTGCTATCCTGAATGGAGAAAAAAATCTAAAAAAAAAATCATTTACTTCCTCATCCTTGTATGATACCTATGTAAGCTCTGTGGGAAAGCCTACTTACTGTGTGGTTCTTCTGTTTTGGAAGCAAGATAGATTTTTTTACACATATAAGATAACTGAAGATTCTACAATAAGCCAAGTAAAAGACACCTCAAATGGTACTTTTGTCTAACGGATTTGTTTGTGATTAAATGTTCTTCCTCAAGTACATTTAACTAAGAAAATGTCCTGTTACAAAACTATCCTCTAAAAGCTCAGTGGCTACTTGTGATTATTGTTTGTTTTAAATGAAAAATAATATGACAGAATTCTTCAGGATTTGTCTGAAGCAACCCTATGGGACCCTGCTGAGGTCATGGATAATATAGGTTTAAAGGGAATTTGAGACTGGCCTGGAACCCCAATAATCTCATCCTGAGACTGGCAGGAGTTTGGGTGACTCCTTCCCTCCCCAACCTCCAGCCACCTGACAGGCCCCAGCAAGCCCTGATAAGTCCAAACATTTCAAGGCCTGAGTTTACTAGAGTTCACATAACAGCTATAAGGTAATAACAAGCCCAGGCAATCAAAAGGTTTGAAGGTCACAGCTCCTCTACAGCCACCACCATCTGTTACATGCCTAAAGTCACGTAACTCCCATCACCTGGGCCTGAGAAAGCCCCCCAACTTATCTATGCAAACCAGACATCGGCAGGTTACTGGCCCCGACCAATCCTCTCTTGGTCCATATCAGCAAAGAAGCCCCTGCATACCAATGAGACATCCACAGGCCACCTTGCCCCCTCCAATCCCCTTCCCCATTTGTCCTCCTGCCCCTTCTTCTCCCACCTGCATAAAAGCACCTATCCTTTAACCTAATAAAGGAATCTAATAAACAAACTGTTCACTGAAACTGTCTCCCGAGACTTCTTCCTCTCACGTACTCACAGCTGTCCCAAGACTCTGTCCACCCCGCTCCATGGATAAACAGGGGTGATGATGCACAGCAACCCCCCCCCAAGTAATACACACAACATTACACAGCACTAAATTCTAGAAGCAAAGAAGGCAGACATTTAGGATTTCTTAACCAATTTTCTCCCCCAAGAAAATTCAATAACTTGCACTGGAAGTTTAGGGATTTATTGTTCCAGATGATCATTCTGGGTTTGTTTTTATCCTTGTGTATGAGTGTGGTATGCATGTAAGTGCTTCTGCAGGTTCTGCTCATATGGTTCTGGACACGTGCATATGGATGCATTTGGGTGTATATGGATGTGTATGCTAACATATAATGGTCAGGTATCTCCTCAATCACTCTTTGCCTTATTTTTAAAATATTTTTATTTTTTATGTGCAAAGACAGGGAGAGAGAGAATGAGCACATCATGGCCTCTTGCCATTGCAAATGATCTCCAGATACATGAGGCACTTTGGGCATCTGGCTTTACATGGGTACTGGGGAATTGAACCCAAGCTGTCAGGCTTTGAAAACAAGCTCCTTAACTACTGAGCCATATTTCCAGCCCCTCACTTTTTTAAAGATAGGGTCTCTCTCAATGAACCTGAAGTTCACTGATTTAGATAAAACTAGCAAGCTGGTAAGCTCTGGAGAACCTCTTTCTCCATCTTTTCAGCACTGGCATTATAGACACGGGCCACCATGCCAAGCTTTCACATGGGAGCTGGGGATCCCATCTCAAACCCTCATACTCGTGTGGCAGGCACATTTTCTTACCCACTGAGCCATCTCTCCAACCAAGAAGATTCCATAACTTATTCAGAAAGCTTTGGGACTTATTGCACCTGATCATTATTCTGGATTACTATTTATAAGCAGTTATTTGTGATCACTTAGATCTAGGAAATGATGGTATATAAGAAAATGTAATTATGGCTCTGTATGCCTTTTGAAATGTACAACTGCTTGTTCATTCTAGATCTTTCTAATTTGGTTCACCTGGTTCATCATTTCTCTGCTACCAATATTTTTCCAGTCACTGTCTCCTTCACCTAGAATGGTGATTAAAGTTCAGGACTCTCACAGTCTGTGTGCCAAAAGTCTTCTCAAGAACTCAGTTCTGAGAATGCTTCAGAAATAAAAGAGCTTCAACAATTATGACAGCCAATACCCAAGTCTTTGGGAATTATTGTTCTCTCATGATTGTTTGTCTTCTTTGTGGTTTTTGTTTTGTAGTGTTGGAGATGGGACCCAGGGCCTCATATTACCTAGGCATGTGCTCTGCCTTTGAGCTGCCTTTTACCCTAAGGCCCTGAATGTTCCTTTTAATTTCACCTCACCCTGATGCATACTTAAATTATTTCTCATGTTTCTTCTGAACATATTTAGACCTAAGATTTTTTTTAACCAATAATGGGTCCCATATAAGAATTTTAACTGGTTTAAAACTATATATTCTTATTGAAAGAACATTCTTAGAAGTTGTTCAAGTAAATATTTTACAATTAATTGCTAACTTAAAAGTCAATCATTTTCTTCTCTACTTCCTCTTGTCAACCCATCCCCACCTCATGCCTGTCCGACCTACCAAGGGAGGGTCAGAGGAACCATGATGGGATTTGGTGAGGGAATCAGAAGATGAAATTAACTGGTTCACTCAGCCATTTCATTTGTTAACTTAGCCACTTGATTTTTATCTCTTGTGGCAAAGACTACCAGAAACTTATGGCACCTCACAATTGTTTACCCACAATTTCCAAAACATTGAGAAAGTAGACAACCTCCCAAAGATCTGGCCTGGTTAAAGGCTATGAAGGGAAACAATGTACTTTGGTGACCCTTAATTGCAAATCCATTTCTATTTAGTGATAAACATTTGTTTTGATATGAATCAATTTCTCTTCTGTTACTACACATGCATACACCAGGATTAACTTGTCAATATAAATTAGAAATACAGTATGCTATCCATATTGGTCCTCAACTCACTGTACTACTTTGATACCTTGGCAGACCCTTGAGCTTCCCTGTGACTCAGTTTCCACATCTTTGGAGACAAAGTTGGTCTTGATATTCGTATAAATTTTTGTCCTTCAACCAAAAGAAAAAAAAAAGTGAGTCAAATCCCGCAGGTAATAATTCACTTTATTGTAGCATTGAATCCATAGTCCAAAGATGTTTTTATTAATATTCTTTCTGGAAGTATTGCCATCCAAAATATTTAAGGAAGCTTGCCCCCAACTCCATTTCTACAAGGTCAGTGCAACCTATATATCCCATTTGTCAAAAGCTCTCTTTTCTTGAACTGTTTAAATACACAGCTTGAAATCATAACAACTACTGTGTGACCTCAACAATTTTTGAAGTAGATAACTGAATCTTTTGTTATTGTGATGAGAAGTTTCCAACAAAACTGAGTTTAGCTCAAACAATACTGTGAAAACACAGACACTATTGAAAACAGAGAGCACTTCACTGCTCTTCTCATTTTACCTAATTAACACAGAGGAACAGCTCAGATCCAAGGAAGGAAAGGTCATAAGCTAGAGAGACTACTTGTGACACATTTTAAAGACAGTTTGGTGAAGATAGAGTTTGGTAATGATATGATCTGTCCACTAAGCAGAAATGTCAAGTCTACTTAAGACATTTAAATTATTACAATATTTCAAATAGCAAATGGTTATCTGACATTGAGTTCTTAGGTTATTTCACATATTAACACAGTAAGTTATTACATGTAGGTATAGATATACAAATTGCATGCTTCCTAGGCAAACCAATACAGAAAGTTATTGGCATTAGCTGACATTGACTGAATTGTTGCTAAGTCCCCAAAAGATCATGTTGTCAAAAACACTGGTTCTGGGCATCAAATCCCCAGATACTGGTTCATTTTGTTTAAGGCGTCACACACAGTGTTCAAATCACTGCGCAGGTCCTGAACCACATTTTCAATACTTCTGGTGTCTTTCAGAATTTCAATACTCTGTGTGTAGGGATTGAAATAGACTGAGAAGGGACGGGTAATTGACTTTGCAAAGTCCCTGCAGAATAAACAGAAATAGAAGGATATATGATTAACTTCCATTAATATGAGATAGATGATAATAAGTAGATCAGCCAAAAGATAAATGTTATTTTCTATAAGTGAAAGAAATCCAGATTTACCTCATCTTTTCTTTGGCCTCCTCAAAACTTTCTGAAACAAAGTAGGCATCCTGGAAGGTGGTGATGAGACACTCCTGCAAGCATGTGGTCTTGGGGTCGAAGGCTTTCACACACGCCTTGTCTGAAAGAGCATGCTGCAAAACACACAGTAAACCCAGTTAAACCCCACGCTGAGACTTCCAAAGTGCCAGGACATCACATTTCTGCAACACATTCAGCAGCTGAGGAACCCACAAATTGCTCAGTTACTAGTCTTCCATGAAACACAGACCTCCCCTATGGGCAGGATAAATTGGGTATTAGGGACAAGTTTTGTTTGTTTTACTTTTAGAAGTCTCTTAGGCGTTGAGGAGGGAAATAAAATGATGCTGTCGTTTTACTTACTACCAGCTGAATTCCTGCTGAAGGATGTTTCAGAGCTATCCCCCAACAGAGAAAGAATTTGAAATCTATGCTATGAAAAGAAGCAGGTACAGCATAAATATGCTCCTAAATGTGTTGCTATAAGCAATGTACTGAAATTTCACTTAAATGGCAGAAGTAATAATTACCTGCGTGGAGAGGTAATTGGGACTCTCACTGAACTATTTTGGACTCATTGCAAGACGTTTTGAGGCCAGGTACTGTGTACCAACAGAAAACTGGAGTGGGCCTGTACGTCTAAGCAAGCTTGCAAAGCATTCATTACATTCCGCCAAGTACAGAATAGCAATATACAGACATAAATATTGCCAGTTGGGAGAAAAAAAAGAACCAATATTAATAGTTATACTTATGCCCAGAGCAGGCATTAGAAAAACAGGAGAGCCAGTCTGATTACTCTTGGAACCATCATTAGCTCCATTCCACGCACTACATGACAGGCACTGAAAACAGCAAGGAACCATGAATGGCTGTATCCTCAAGATACATTCCATGAGGCTAAAAGTTGCTGCTGACTTCTAGCCCTATGCTACATGCCTATTCCTTGTTCTTTTTCTCTGATGTTTTTTGGGGGGATAGGTGTATGTAGGGGCGGGTAATGAGGTGAATGCATGTGTGTGTATACTGAGGCCAATGGAAGAGGACCAGTGCCTTACTTCCCTGTGACAGTCTCTTACTGAACCTCACCACTTTTCAGTTAGATGGTTGACCAGGTGATAGTCCTGTCTCTACCCTCCTCAGCACTGGGGCACTAGGGTTACAGCTAGGGGCAGCCATGCCCAGCTTGTATTTTTTACATGAGTGCTTAGAATAGAACTCAGGTATGCATGCCTGTGCAGTAAGTGCTCTTATCCACTGAGTCACCTCCCTAGTCCCCACCTGTCTATGTCTAGGCCCTAAATGGCTGCTCCTGAAACATGATATACATAAGAATCATTGAGGGGTATATGAAAAATGCAGATACCCCAGCCTCAGTTTTATCAGGTAAGTTTGGATGAAACCCAGAAGTGTGCATTTTAAAGGCACCCAAAGTGACACTGACATAAATGATTATAAAGTGCATTTGGTGAAGTATTCCTTTTGGAGTCTGTCCTTAATTTATGAGAAAGGAGGCCTAAGAAACTGGCCTGACTGAATGTTAGTTGGAGGGCTGCAGTCCACGTGCTACTGGTTCTAACAGGATGACTTTGGCAGGTCACCTTGCCTCCCAGAGCCTCTACTCTCTCCACCTTGACTGAGGCATTTGGGCTGGATTGTTCTAAAGACGTTCTCAATGCTACCTCTTGAGCCCACCCAAAATACCTTTCTGACTCCTGACTTCTAAATCGAAATGCTAGAACTGACTAAAAAAATTCTAAACCAACCCCTGCCCCTGCATCAGTATTCCTGGTGTATTCCCCCAAGAATTTCAAAATGTACACTATTGTTCACAGCCCTCTGTGAAGATGGCTGTGGTCCCTTATATTGGAAAATGCAATTGAGGACCATGCCAGGAAAGGGGCACAAGTCTCCACCCTGCACCTGATTTGTTTTCCCACAAACTTCCATTGTCCAGAACAATGTATATATGAATCATGGAACACAGAGGACCTCTCAGAATGAACTCATTTTTTGGCCCACAGAACAACTGCATTATAAGCCAGAAGGTCATTACACCTACAAATGTGCTTGTGCTGGAATCAGTGAAGCACCGTGAACATGGGCGGGTATGGGTTCTACATGACCAATAATTCTGTCCACATTTTAAAATCAACATCAGTCTCAAAAAAAAAAACATGTTTTGATGAGAACTGTTGTTCCTCTGCAAAGAACTGGCTTCCTTGTTAGCTTGCCAGGGTTCTCAAATTAGAAGTAGCTTTCCCTGCAGCCACACAGTGTGATTACTTTCAACTGTTGTGTGATGCTTAGTTTGTCCATTCATCCATCAGTACACACCGAGGGACCCAAAGACTCAGTGTCACCAGTCTTTCTAAGCTTTTGTCCCTGCATGTGAGCAGAGACAGAGTAGGAGCAGCACAGACTACAAGAACACTTAAGACATGCTCACCCTGGGTCAAGGACAAGCCCAAAGGGACAGGGAGATTATCATTTTGGGCCTCCGATGCCTCTGGAGGATGTGAGCTACTTTAGCAGGAAGATTGCAGAATGCATGCATGCAACAGAAGAGCTGAAATCAGAGTGGGTTCTGAGAAACTCAAGAGTGATTATTACTCCACTAAATATTCAGGTGTTCGCGTGTTAATAAGGAAAGAGAAGTAGAATAGGTCAAGAAAGGTCCAGAGAGCAGCATGCCCCACCTCAGGTTCCAATAAAAAATAAAATATCACAGGGTTCACAGCATGTTGTTTGAAGCAAACCACTGGGCAATAGAGATGATACATCCATGCCTAATATAATATTTAAACAGAAATTTGGAATTTGGTTGGTTTGCTCGTTTGGGTTTTTTTTAAGCAGAGCAGAAAGAGCTAAAGGGAAGAAAAAAAACAGAGAGAGGTTGATTGTCCCAGGGCCTCCGGCCACTGCAAAGGAACTCCAGACACATGTGCCACTTTGTGCATCTGCTTTATGTGGGTACTGGGGAATCAAACCCAGGTCATCAGGCTTTGCAAGCAAGTGCCTTAACCACTAAGCCATCTCTGAAGTCCCATGGTTTTTGGGAGTCTAGGCTGGCTTCAAACTCACTACCCTACTGCCTCATCTTCCTAAGATTACCAATGTATCCCACCAGATCAAGCACGAAGTTTACTGTTAAGTGCTGAAAAAATGTAGCTTATTCCCAGAGCCTATTGTATGTGATGTGCTGGTCACCAGGGGTCTTTACACCCACAGAACATGGGACCAATTAGTCCTTGTCTATTAATAAAAAGGAAGATACTAACAGAAATCATGGATTAGCTTGGAAAATAATAAGAGCCAGAGTTTCAGGATCAGCCCTCAATGAGGCAAATAATCAAGGAGGTTTCACCTTTCTAAGTGGTTCTAATTCACCCTGCCCTGCCAACCTCTGTGATGGTTTCCAGAAACCTCCATGACACGCATGAGGTCTAGATCTCTGAATATTAACATGTATCCTAATAAGAATAAAACAGAATCCAGGTCTCCCTTGATTCCAGAGGCCTCTTGACTCCTATCCCTGTTCTCTTTGAGGGAGCAGTTATCATGCCCTCTGCTCAATGTTCAAAGAGAGTTCTCTGTAAATACTAAGCCAAAGTTACTTAATAAGGCAAGTAATTTGATGAGGCACTATGCAGTGAATCTGAAATGCAAAACATCTAATGTCCAACTTCCTGCAGAGAGAAGTTTTACAATGCTGATAGAACACATAGGTCCTGTGCTCTCAAGCCATTGTAAGGATTCATTGAGAGTCTCTGGCTGCTATCCAAATATTCTGTAAGGACACACTTGGGTTTTCCCACGTGCTAAAGACAGAGGCACAGGACTGGAACTGGGAGAGTTGGGTTCTTGATTTAACTAGACATAATGAATAGAGACTGAGTTAGATATGAAGTAACCTGTTGTAGACCCTGGAATCAGTGTCTCCTGATGGTCAGAATGCCCCTTTGTGGTTAAACATCCTTGACGCTGCATTTAGATTCTACCTGCTGTATCAGAAACTGAGGCACCATAGAGCTTTCCCTATTGTCATATATGTATGTATATTAACGAAGGGCATGTGTCCTCCAAAGGTACTCATCTCATTACAACATCATTTGCAGTGTCATATTTGACACCCCTTCCCTTATGAGCTTTTCAAGAGAATTATGGGAAGAATTCCCTTAAAAGGTAGATCCTAGCACTTGGGAGGAAGATATAAGAGGATCGTTGTGAGTTTGAGGCCAGCCTACAATTGCAGAGTGAGTTCCATGTCAGTCTGGGCTCGAGTGAGACCCTACCTTAAAAAAGGTAGATCCTATCTACCATGATTTGGGAGGGAAATATATATTCATAAAAACTTTTGAAGTAATGTAAAACCCACCCCTTCATGTCCTCCTGCTTTAATTTCTCTCTGAAGTATTCTGTGCTTTGATTTGCAAAACAAACTTCTGCTTAAACTGTTTATGTGTTTCAGCTGAATTCTCTGAGAAGGCAAAAACTGAGAAGAAACTTTCACGCAAATGAGCAGCACCTCCACAGACTGGATGCTGTTTCCTCTCTGATAAACCCCAAAGACTGAGCTACATGAATTTTTGGGTGTTTTTTTTTTTTGCATATGGGTGTATAATGTGTGCAGTGTTCATGTATGTGTAATGTATGCTTGTGTGAGTGCAGATGTACATGCCTCATGTGCACACTTGTGGAAGCCAGAGGGCAATGTTGAGGGTCCTCCTCTGTCACACTTCCATATTCTCATTGAGCCTGCAGCTGTTGTTCATTCATTCAGACTGCCTGACCAGCCAGCCCCAGTGACTCTCCAGTCTGTGCCCAACACAGACAGGGGTGCATGGCCATATCTGAGTGCTGGTCCTCTCAGACTCCCATGTCTGTGTGGCAAATATTCTTATCTACTGAACCATCTCCCCAGGCCCTGACATACATGAATTCTAAAGATCTTCTCGTAATACAATTTTACCAGGACCTATCAATACACAGAACGATGCCACCAGCATCCCTCTTCCCTGCCACTGAACCTGGGGCCACCCTTTCCCATGTAGGTACCCTGTATCAATTGACTGATTCTACTGAACAAATCACAACTTCTTTTCTATGTCATCCTTTAAAAATATAAAAAGATTTGGGTAGAGGAGCAGATCAGGAGCTCCAACATTGCTTGGGGAGCTATTGGCACTTAATGGTTACTAGGAGAGGAGAAAGCCTTTTCTTCAGTGGTGTAGCCAATGGTAAATTGCCCATACTCTGACAACCCCACCCACGCCATACAAGCAACTCTAAACTCAGTGGGTCACACTAAATAGAAGAGGTTCAGAGGAGTGGGTAAATGAAAGGTAATGGTGGTGAATATGACCAAAATATATTATAAGCATTATGAAATTACTAAAAATTAACTTAAAATACATACATCATTTTAACATCAAATATTCCTCAGAACCCAATTGTTAAAAAAAAATAAGATGATAAGAGTACAGATCTTTAAGAAAAAGAGCTGAGATTCAAATTTGGCTCTATCCTTCCTATAAGACTTCCAGGAACTAACGGTATCTATAACCCAAGGTTCTGGCCAGAATAAAATAAAGAAGTATGTATGGATGCCTGGCATGAAAACTGCTCAATATATTTAGTTATCATTGCTAGTTCAATCCTTCAGGGAGGATTCTTCGTATACATATGTATTCAGTCATCTTTCACTCTGCATGAAGCCTCTCTCCCTGAGGGGTTAAGACCCTGTGGAACTCATAGGCCCAGCAATGAGGCTTCCAGGACCCAGAGAGCAATACTGTCAACTGTGACTCATCCATTTGACATCTTCCTCCCTGTCAGACCCTCCCTCTGCAACGACAGTTATGATCTCAACTATTCTAGATGTAAACCCTGTGATCCTCACTCTCTATATTAGGACTGGTTAAAGTTTACAAAAACCTCAAGTGTGAAGACAGGTTTATGGGTAGTTGGAGCCCAAGATTCAAAAATAAGATTTTGCAAACACTCCTACACTCACACCACCAGCCTCTTTTCCCACATCAGAACAATAACAATTAGGTGCATTTGAATATGTGTGCATGCCCTATGTATGAGTGTAGAAGATATTTTTAAACTTCCGTTAAATGCCCATCCATCTAACCAGACACAGCATGGCATCTGTATCTCTATGGGCAAATTAGACAATGATGCCTCACACCTATATTTTAATCGGTGATGCTCAGGCTCTGCCAGTTTGAATAAACTGCATAGGCAAAGAAGCAGCCTCCCTTGGCCAACAATCCCTTTTTAAAAATAAGGCACAGGTCAGGAGTTTCTACCTCCTACATCCAGTGTATTAGCTACCTTATTTGTACTAAGACAAAATACCTGACAAAAGTGAGTTAAAGGGAAGAAAAGTTTATTTCAGCTTACTATTCCAGGTTATAGCCTATCATAGTTGGGAAGGCATAGAGACTGGAGCTTGAACCAGTTGGTCATATTTATCCCACCATGAGAATGCAAAGAGCAATGAATGCTGGTGCTCAGCCAGCTCTCTCCTTTTAAAACAAATATTTTATTTATTTGCGACGTAGAGAGACTGAGTATGGGCATGCCAGGGCCTCCTGCCACTGTAACTGAATTTGAGACACATGCTCCACTGTGTATCTGGCATTAAGTTGGTTACTGGAGAATCAAACCTGTGTTGTCAGGCTTTACAAGCAGGCACCCTCTTTCCTTTCATATAGTCCAGGACCCCAGCCCACAGTTCAGGTGGCTCTCCTCATCTCAATTTAAGTAATCAAGATAATCCTCACAAACAAACCCAAACGCTCATCTAAAATAGATAATCCCTGGCAGGTGATTCTAAATCCAATGAGGTTGATATAAACCATCGCCCCCAGCATGTGTTCTGCCATTACTTCATGAAAAGAAGGAGAAGAGGAAGGGAAGAGTGAGCCTCCTGATCAGGATAAAGGTGGGGGAGCCCAAGTCCTAACACTGCCAGCACCAGTCACCATCCCAATTACCTCTGGAGACTCTCCACAGCCTGGTGGTAATTCTGACCACCTCCCAGAGTTGCTGAAAGGGGCATAAATGCAAATGCTTCTAATAAGTACAAAGCTGTTCAGAGAGCTGGTGAGTAGCTATTTGAAGGCAAAACAATAAACTCGCCATACAAGGACATCCTAAAACCAAAGCTTAAAAAAGTAACTAAATTTGCTTAAACCTGAAACACAAAAAGATGGATTTATATGTTCTATTCCAGCAATCGCTATGGGAGGAAGTGCTAAGGCCAGTTACAAAAAAAAAAAAATCCAATCTTTGCCTGAGAGCTACAAAGAACTAGAAATTACACTTATCCATGAAGAAGTAAAACTTGCCTTTGCTGTTGAGATGATTAATTTTTTTTAAGGAAAGACACACAAGTCACTAGCAACCATTTCTTTACCACCTATTATGGTTTGAATGGGCTCTTGAGATTCAACACTTGGTCCCAAGCTAATGCCACTGTTTTGAAAGGTTGCAGAACCTTTAGCAAGTGCAGCCGAGATGGAGGAAGGGAGTCACTGGGCACTGGCATGAAGACTAGCCCAGGACCAGCTTCCCAGTGATCTGGGGAAACAGGAGCAAGGTACTTCAAGTCTCCCTCCACCACAGCCATTCCCACCACATCTTTCCTGCCATGGTAGACTGTTTCTGCTTAAACCAGAGCCAAATAAAAATAAAAATAATAACCTCTTCCTCTATGTTACTTTAGCTAAGTAATGAATCATTGATGAGGGAAAGTAATTAACGTACCATCTAAGGTGAACAAGAGAATTGGTTTCAACAGAAACCATAATCCCTTTCTTAGGACTTTCCTCCCAGACTCTATGTTCCTTGAAATTTGAACCATCTATTTTGCTTGTTGAACAAAATGAATGAACAATCAAGAAAATAATAAATGAAAAAATGTCCCACATATTAGATCAATTCTAGGATAGAGAGAAAAAGTGTGAAATGAAAGATATGAGCTAGACTGTGGAAAATGGCAATCAATTATCCCATTTTCAATCTATTTTTCAAAGTCAGTTTTCTGGTGAATAACAGCACTGTGCAGTTGTGAGAGGCACAGAAAAGTCCCATCCTAAGTCATTCTTGGAGTTTCTGCCAGCATATCACAGAACAAATCACAGCACCAAAAGAACAACCCTAGAGAGGGTAGGGGGTAGAGTTTATCATATTTATGCCAGCATTTAGAAGCCTCTCTATATCTGATTTCTATCTCCAATTTTACAAATAAACATTATTAAGTTCTCCTCCAAACTATAGATATACCACTTGGAAGTACTTGGCCAGTTCTGAAGAATAACATCTATGCCCTTAGGAAAATTACAACATAAATCTTAAAAGTATTCTATTCCAGGAGTAAAGGTGACAGAATATTTATGTAAAAGTTTAAAAGGCTATACCAAAGCTTCCAGCAACTTAGAGACCAACATTTTGGCTACTGTTAGAACAGCATAAAATATTTTTACTGTAAGAGGTAACTTCATTCAAAACCATAAGGATATTTGCACAGTAACTATGATAATGTTATTCATCAAGTAATCCTTGTATTAAATCCAGGACCATACTTTCTGTCCTCACATTTTAAAACAGTGTTAAGAAGAGATGTCTGGGCATTTACAGGAGCTAGGCAGCGAGGGGCTGCCAAGGAAGGCTTCTGGTGTTCTGTAAGCTCTGTGAACAGTCAGCAGGTATTTCTTATAAGAAGAACATGTGAATTGTAAAGATGATCTGAAATAGCAGTCATGGGAAAGTCGGGGTGTTTCAGATTTGTGAATGGAAGAGTACTAATGACTGGAGGTGATGGACCAGAACAAGATGTGCGGAGGACAATGCCCTTCAGTGTACATATTTCTGGATGATTTCCATTTCCAGACAATTCTGCCCACACCAATAGGAACAAGAAGAACAGATTCACTCCAGTGCTGTCTACGCATGCCTCATTAACCAGACCGGGAAACCCTGTCGAAAGCTGGGGGCCATGAGAGAGATTTGTTTGTTTCTGGTATAATTTATAAACTGTCTGAGGAGAATGGAAATAGATATAGCTCAGGAGCAGCATTGTTTTCTGACTGCTTTCAGTGAAATCAAGAAGTACCCTATAGCGGGCATGATCTTATGGGGATATGACATCATACTGTTGCTATGGGCTTTAGCTACTGCTCTGAAATTAACATCAAATGTATTTTCTATTGAGAATTTTTTTTATTTACCACACTACATCAGGTTTTTGTTATGTTGACCATTACCATCTATTCCAGTCATGACCAGCCTCAAACAATTCTTTAAGTGGGCCCAGCTCTGATTGCAGCCCAGGTGGTACCCAGTCTGTCAGTCCACTGCTAATCAGGCATCATAGTCTTTTCTAATGCACCTTGCCCATCCTTCACACTCAGGATAGCCTTGTCAGGAAGCCTTCTCAGGCTCGGCCTAGGATGTTCCAGGTACTTACAATTACCTGCTTGGTTGTTTATCCCAACACTAGATGTCAACTAGTGGATGGCAAGAAGCCCAGGCAGGATAGCCTAAGGCTTTCATCCTGAGGTCTACACTGCCTGGATTTAGCTGGAGATTTAACACATTGGTTGTGTGATTTAGGCAAGTCCTTTAATATGCGGGCTTCAGTTTTCTTGTATCTGTGGCAATAATACCATTTATGTCATTAAGCTGTTGTGAGGATAAGTGGGTTGAGATGTCCAAAGCACCAAAAATACTAAGGTCTATTTAAGAGTTTGTTGGAGTTCTTATTTTCTTCAGATTTTCTTCTTCTTTTATTTTATTTATTTATTTTTGTCTTTTGACCTGCAATGTCAAAAGGTACCGGCCTAGTACCTGCCACATTATAAGTGCTCAACCAAATTTTTAAGGCATTAATATATTAATTAGTGGAGTCATAACACTAGCAGATTCAATAAAACTACAGTGAAATTTCATCTTTCACAAAAACAAATAAGCAAAAAGTTCCAATAACAATGTAGTTACTAATTGTATTATGTAATAATAATCAGTGCTCAAAATAAAAACCCTAGGCTAGTCCATAATACTGACCTTAGTCTGAATTATTGAAGACAGATTAAATTATTTTGAGAATCCAAATTATATATCATCCAGATTATATATCCATATTATATTATATTCCAGATTATGTATCATCAGCGTGCTAGAGGTACAGCAAACTAGTAGTATTATTACCCATACTGTAGCAATTCTTAAATTAACAAACATTAGATAACAGAATGCCTCAGACCCCACCATTCCTAAAGAAATGATCATTTTACTGGATTTTAAACCAAAAAATTAACTTTTTTTAAACACACATACCTCCTTAAAAATGTTGTTTTAGTTTTTTTAACTGTTTATGTACACAAGAATTTTGAATACATTAATTTCAAAGAAGCTGAGATAACCTCAAACTCCTCTTTGGAGAGTAGATGCTATGAAATCCATGGAGGTGATCGAAGCCACAGGTGAACTTCAGTCAGTAGGATCCCTGTTAGCATGGCCCACTTTTCAGCACTAAATGTAGGCCAGCCCTTTGCTACCCAGCATTCCCGCATGCGTGTGTCACTCCTGTTGATCTGTGTGCATGGCTGCTCATCCATTCCAGTCACACCACAGACCCAGAAAGGTTTGACCCATTTTCAGAAGTGCAAAAAGTTAAGTCGGCACCCACATCTGAGGTGCCAAACCCTCTGAGCTAAATATTTATGGCGAATCTGTGAGTAGAAATGCTCAGACAAACAAATCAATATTCTCCATGACCTTGATCCAGATTCCTGGGAAAGGATATTTCCATTCACAACCACATACCTTCAATTCCCCAATGGAGGAAAGCAGCCCTGCTCCATATGCCCGCAGCTGACCCTCCTGCTTGCAAAGGCCAAACTCAATTGTGAAGAAATAGCACTGAAAAAAAAAATGGACACACATCAGGTGAACTACTTCGTTAACAGATCTTCCATAGAATGGCAGCCAAAACAATATGGTGCGCTGTGTATAATTTATTCAACATTATCAGTTTAAATAGAGTTAAATCAGAACATTTATTGTAACCTATCCTCTTGCTTGCTTATCCTGCCCTAAGTTTAAGGAATATGGAACAAGTTTTAACCACTAGGAGTCTTGTGCTTCCTGTATTCAGAAACATTATGGATCAAATCATAGCCCCTACAAAAATTATAAAAATAAAACAAAGATTCAGAAATGAAAGAGTATGATGGGCATGGTGGTGCAC
>PVHP010032385.1:0-20299 GCA_004024765.1 Zapus hudsonius | reverse complement strand
GTGAACAAAAAGACTAAGGTTAATGAGAAGAGATAGGACCATAACATTTTACATAGATTTGATTTGGAAAGCATTGGAGAAAATATGGCTTTTAAGCAAAGATTAGACAAAAGCAACAACTCTATCTACTTGAATAGCTTGGATAACTTTAGTTTTGAAGGAAGAGACTTGTAAGTAAATCTTGTTTGGAATGCTTGTGAAATACCAGAGACAACTTGTTGAAAAAAAATAATGTAATACCCACCATATTGAGGTGTTTTGAACAATAAGGAAAGGTCACATTTTCTATGACCTATAGATTATTTGAAAAGATTTTGATTATATCAGGGATTGTATTAAAAGTGACTGTTAGCCTTTGAAAGAAAAGAAATGCATGTGTCCTCCTGAAATTCATGTACTGGTAGCTAACCATCTGTATGATATAGTAAGAAGTGAGGCCTCTGGGAAGTGATTAAATTATGGAGATTCTTTCCTTATGGAGTAGATGGCTGTAACTCCACCACACGTGAGTATCTGGAAGGTGTTTAGATAGTATGTCACAGCGACAGATGCCTTGATTTTATACTTCATAATGTCTAGAGCTGGGAACAATAAATTATGTTGTTTGTATAAAAGAATACAGTATATTTTCCTATAGCTACCTGAACAGAGGCAGGTGGGACTCTTGACTGACTGGTATTTTACAATAATTGTAGGGATATTGATGTCACATGACTTGCTAACATAGGGGAAATGTGGCTTAGGGATATAGTGCCAAGGATATAAGCTGTAAGATCTTATGCATAATTTAATCAATGACTGACATTATCTACTGATGAAACAGATGAAGGATGAGAGAAACAGGGAAGCTAAGGATAGTCACAGATCTTTTTCAGAATATCATAGATATTTCTGTAGTAGGTGACACAAGGGTCATGATTTCTTATGTAGCTCTAGGTTGAAGTGTTTCACTGCTTGAGACTTTTTCGTAAACATATACTAATTGATGCCCTTATGTGGTAAAGTATGTCAGGCTTAAAACTGATATTCTCTCCCTGTTCTCCAGTTTTCTACAAACTAATGTGAAAGAAAAAACTTGGCTATTAATACTCTCAATTTATTGAAAGAAGAAATAAGACAGAGATTTTCACCTGGGCATTCATGTATAGAATAGAATAAAATACACTGAGCTGGTCTGGACACAATAAAGACAAAGGAATCAATTTCAAGGTAGATAACATTGTTTCAGAGAAAATTTGGTAAACATAGAGAAAAGAAAGAACATGTGAAAAAAGGGAGAAGATATAGCATATTCCTACACTTGAAAACAGTATTATTAAAATACAAAAAATCAAATGATTGATAAGGGATCAAATACACTTATTCTTACCATATTCACATTATTTCATATGAGGTTAATAAGAGGTAATTGTATGAAAATTATAATATTGAAGACAGGAATTGTTAAAATTACAGTGAGAGAAATTAATCTAAAAATTGTAATAAGAATTTATATCATAGTTTATTTGTTTAAGTGGAGAAAATGACTCATGTATATGGAATAAAGGTTTAGAAAGAACATTGATACATGTATGAACACAATATAAAGATCATATGACATTAATGATTGTTGAGGAAATGAATTAAACATAAGGTGAGCAATTGAATAACTGTATTACATAGAACCAAATCACAAGCTCTACCATGTTAGAATACTGATTCCATGTAAAAGAGAGATAAAAATAAACAATTTATAATAGGGCCAGAAGAGATGGCTCATTTAAAAGGTGCTTGCTTGTAAAGTCTGGTCACCCAGGTTTGATTGCCTACTACCCACATAAACTAGATGCACAAAGTGGCACATGCATCTGGGGTTTGTTTGCAATAACAAGAGGCCCTGGCATGCACATTGGCACACTCTTTCTCTCTTCCTCTTTTATCTCTTTCTCTCTACTTACAAATAAATAAATAATAACATTAAAAAATTTAGAACATAACATGCAGAAATATTTTAAGCATCTGCTGCATGGAGGTTATTGTTAACTAAGAAACAAATTTAAGATGATGACTAAGGCTAAGACGTTAAAATACAATTATATTAAAAATTTACCAAAATAATGTATATTAAATATGAATAATTACAATGTAATTAAATTTAATTCAAATATATAATATAAAATATAAATACCACTTTCAACATATACTGACTATGCCAGCTAACAAAAATTAATATCAAAAATAACCAAATAATGTTTACATCAACAAGAAAAGGATGTTACTACAAAGTCTTTGAACGATTCATAAACATTTAAAAATATTTTATATTTCTTATTAGAGTATTTTACTCAAATTAGTAGTCATAGCATTGCAAGCTAAAATGTCAAATAAATTAATTATTGGAAATAGAAAACCATCTTAATGATACATAACTTGAGGAGCTCTCTTATTCCAGATTTCACCACTATGCAAACATATGAACATTTTCAAGTACTTCAAATTCCATATACAGAATAATTCTAGTTTGATAGATTAGGACAGGCAAGAAATGGTTTCAACCCAAACAGTCATCTACAGTAGAATAAATTATATCGTGTTCATATTATTATATATCACATATTAATGGAAATTAATAACCAAAAAAGTATTTATAATATTTTAAATGTATCTAAGAAGCTTTTTTTACCTAAAGAAAACTGCTGTATGATTTTTTTCCCACAAATTTCAAGCAGATGCAAAAAATTGTACCAGAATTCCTAACTAAATTCAAAGTGAAGAAATGAAAACATGAATGAATGAGTAACACAGAGCTCTAGAGAGTATTTGACCCTGAGGTACAATCCACGAATCTAATAAGGAGAATCTAGGTGTCCTCTGGTATACATAGAATTATATAATGGTCTATTATTTTTTTACTATTTACTATGAAACTTTAATCTTTTAGTTTCCTTCTATTGTACATGCATGTTTATTTCCCTTGCTTTATTTACATGGCTTTAGGGAAAATTTGTAAAATAATTAATAGTGGCTGGGCATGTTGGTGAATGTTTTTAATCCCAGCACTGGAGAGGCTGAGGTAGGAGAATTGCTGTGTGAGCAAAGCCAGCCTGAGCTAAAGAGTTGGTTCCAGGTCATCCCTTGCCTGGTTGTAGAGACTCATTGTCTAAAAAAAAAGAGAAAAACTTCGCCTGAACCTTCTAAATATATTATATTTCCTTTTTTAGAGTAGCTTAAAGTACAAAATACCAGCACGTGAAAGGAGACATGCTGAAAACACGGTTTTTGTATATATAAATTGTATATATATATATAAATTGTATATATATGTGTGTGTGATAACTAATAAGGAAGAAAATAAAGCTTATATGATTCAGGTTATAAAACTCAAAATTATAATTTACCAAAACTAAAATAAAATATATGTAGCAGGCTATACTTTCAGAAATAATGTTTTGAAAGTTTTGGAGGAATGAGGAAAGTAAGTCACTGCACTCCATATCATCAATGGTAATTTTTGGTTTCTGAACAATCCTGAAACATGGGGAAGAGCTTGCGCTGGGCTTCTCCTTGCTGTTCCTGGTAGCAGGTGCTGAGCACACTGATGGTATGAATATGGAACCTTTCCCCCAGCAGGAAATTTAGATTCCTCATTGCCTCTGGCCCTAACAGTCTCATGAAGTGATCAATACATAATCTTCCTTCATCCATGTTTCTCCTGAAAGACACCTCATCTCATACATGTCATTTATTCATTGACATCGACCTCTTAACCAATGTCACAGAAAATTGTGCCTAACACAGGCATTTTCCTAGGAAGGCCATCATGGTCGTCTTGCACTTGGCAAACTAGAGACGCTTCAGAAGGTGCCTGCGTTGACGCAGTCTGAACGCAAAAAACACCACCAAAACTACAGACATGAAAACTGCCACTAGGAAATAAAAATAGAGGGGATTTGTTAGTCAAATGAAATCCAAGTCAAAGGCAGAACTTGTCTTCTTGCATCTCAGCTGGGAATATAATGTGTCATTCAAAAAAGCTTTTTTTTTTCACTCTGTGAGTGTGTTTCAGGATGAATAAAAAGTTGCCTAGAATTGACTGTAGAATTACAAATAAATTTTAGTCAGTGGATAAATAAAGAAGCATAGAATTCATGAATAGTAAATATCAATGATATATATTTTTAAAAAGTGTTCTTGATGAGAGAGAGAGACAGAGAATTGATTGGGTTTGCAAGGGCCTCTTGCCACTGCCAATGAACTCCAGACACATGTGCTATTTTGTGCATCTGGCTTCACACAGGAATTGGGGAATAATACCTGGAGAGCAGTCTTTTCAAGCAAGCACATTTAACCAGTGAGCCATCTATCTCCCCAGCCCATTATCTCCAATATAAATCTTCAAGTGTGTTGAGTAAGAGAGTGAGTAGGCGACCTTCTTACCTGGTGAGCTTTCTTCCCCCCCTCCCCCAGCTTTATTATTTAATAGACAGAAGTGTATTATTTTGGAGCAGATGAGTGAGCACCCAGAATACAAAAATAAAAAGCTAGGGTCAGGGAAAGACGTTAAGGTATGCTACATATGTACCTGGCTCCCTGGTCAAAATTTTTCTTAAAAGCCTATAGCCACAGAAATGTTACAAATGTGCCATTCCTCTGACTATGATCCTCACCTCACATGTGACTCAGCCAACAAGACAATGTTTGACCATTGTCTTTACACCAACATTATATGATTAAAAAAGCAAAGTTAAACACCAGGGAGTCAGGCAGCACTCAAAGAAATTCAGAAACAAATGCATTGTGCTAAAATGCCAGAAGCCAAAATCAAGAGAAAATATTGAAACCAGTAAGAATGAAATGGCATGTTAAAGGGATATAATCAAAAACTATCTATTCATCAAAAATTTGAAAAAAATAAGAATCTCAAGTGATAGGGAATGACATATTAAAAGCATTGAAATTAAAAGTCAGTGGTTAATTCTATATTCAGCAAATCGTCCTTTAAATCAAGACAAAATAAAGACATGCTAAGTGAATAGAAATCCCAAAGGACCCCGTTGGTAATAGACCTGTGGGAAAACTGCATTATTGATTCATTTTTCAGTTCTCTGTGTAAATAAGATGTATTTTGTAGCAACGTTTACAATGGACATTTTAATTTTTATTAAGAAATACCACATTTTATTAAGTTTCATTTTTGTTAAACACCCAAAACTTTAAAATACTGTAACATATTGTGCATATTTCACCCAGGCTTTTACTTCTTTGTTTATAGGACTTATTTTACATAAATTTAACAATGTATGAATTTTGAAATTTATTTTTTTCAACCAGATTATATTAACTCATGCAAATTTATAGACTTACAGCATAGGGATTTGGAAATGCCATTCTGCAGTCTACTTTCATATATGTACAATGGCCACATTTAATTCTGTTGCTTTACAAATGAAGAAACAATCAGAAGCTCATTGTGTGTGAAAGACTGTATGTAACACAAACAGATGCATAAGAAGGTAGTTAGAAAGTATTTTTCTCTGCAATTTTAATTGCATCTTTTACGAATCCTGTTGCTCAATGCAGACCATTGTTTACACATTAATTTGCTAAGTGGTATTTATTCATGTAACTGATGCTGTTTTTGTTTATATGTGCCTTAGACACAGCCACTTTTTAAGACTCTAAAAAGATGTCTCTTCATCCACTGGATCATAACACTGATTGACTCTTTTCTCTGAGAGGCCTTTCATATCAGTCTGTGGGGAATACTTCTTCAATATGTATATCGTCCATAAGCTCAACTCTGTGTGAGGCCCAGATTTTAATAACAGCTGCAAATTTCTGAGAAACATTTTGCATGTTTTAACTTTGTGTGTATCTCTCTCTCCTCTCTTCTCTCTCACTAGCTCTCTCTAACGGATCAGTCTTTCTATTGACCCTCTGTTTCAGTGACATTATGGATAGTGGAATTCTGTGGGTCTGGCTGAATAATTAATGATGCCAAGGTGATGCAGCCTGCTGGTAGCAGAATAAAGAACTGTAGTCCAATCCCCATGCAAACAGCCCTGCAATTCAATCAGGCTCTAAACAGCTCTTCCCTCTTCTTTTACATCCATGTCTGGAGGATTACCGGAGCTGTGTTTCAAATAGTTACTCAAATTTTGCACAGCCTTCCAACAACATGTTATGGTTACCAAAGACAAAAGGTAATAATAGATTGATTCAGCATGGGCTGAATATGCCATTAATAGCCATGCAATAGGCTTATCTGGGCCGACAAAGTGGCCCCTTTCATGTCTGTTCAATTAGAGATAATAGTTGAAGGCATTAATCACACATATTTCCAACAAAACTTTCCTGAGCTAAGGACACCCTGCAAATGACGTGGTCCGATGCACATCCGCCTATTACGGTTGCTATGACTATGGTGTGGCTGGTCTGAAAGAAGGGATACAATCAGGCTGGGGACAATGAGTGGATTTTCATATTTAATGGCCATGGTTTTCAGCTTGGCACAGCAAACTGAATAGCAGCGACCCAAAGATGACCTTCTATTTTTCTTCTTAGATTTGTCCCCAGGAATGGACAAGGCACAGGGATCCTGGGAACAATACAAAAATCAGGCATGTCCCCTTGCATAAATGAAAACGTCAAGGCTAAGTCTACCCCCAAGGGAACTGGTCTGGGCACTGATATGGGTGAATTTTCTTACTTTTAATTTACACTTGTTTTCGAGGTGTTTCTAGGAAAGTCACAGGGGTTGGGGAGCCCACCAAATAGAAATCAGGAGATTAGAGAATTTCTCTTCAATTAAACGTTTTTAGATATAGGCCTATATTTCACAAATTTTTGGGTTTGCTCATCCATATACAAACAATGAACAAGATTATACAAAGTATAATTAAAATTTCCCTTGCTTCAAGAGCTTGAGACAGGGCAGTAAAAAGAATTTAGAACAATGGGGTCCTTTTCGTCAAGAGACACTGAGAATGCTAAATCAAACCTAAGCTTAGCAAAGATGTGTGTGTGTGTGTGTGTGTGTGTGTGTGTGTGTGTGTGTGTGTGTGTTGCTACCACTACAAACACCATTCCAATATTATTGGAATGGATGGAAATTAAACCAGGGTGACATATTTTACAAGGAAGTAACTTTTGTTATCTGTGTGTTTGTTTTAAGGTAAGATCTCACTCTAGCCCAGGCTGACCTGGAATTTATTTTTTTTTTTTTTGCTCAAAGGTAGCCTCAAACTCACATCCTAACTCTGACTCCTAAGTCCTGGGAATAAAAAGGTGAGCCATCACATCAGGCCCAAGAACATGAGTCTAATCTGAGCAATTCCCCCCACTGAAATTTAACATTTCTTGATGGCCACCTTGAAACTCTATTTTTTCCTCAACTTGGACATTAGTTATTGCATTTGTAATATACAGTTTTTATATTATTGTTGTTTTAGGTATAACTCTCTCTAGAACTTAGGTTGGCTACATATTTTCATACTGTAAGATGTATTGAAATAGATTTTTACTAATTAATAAGCTACAGGTGACATTTTTTTTATTGTCCATAATGAGTTACAACATTTATTTAGTGGGCAAACAATGAGTTGTTATCCCCAATTCCCCACTGCCCTCCCCTCCCCCCTCAACTGGATAACCTCCTCCATGGGTCGTCTGGATCAGTCCTTGTGACAGGGGACCATGGATAGACTAGTAATCAGCCAGGTTCTCCTGTCCGTACCTGACATTTTGTTTATTTTCAGCTGAGTAGAAATGAAGGAATACAACTATGTATTAAGGAAGAGTTTCTTTGGGACTTATAGAAGTTGAATTTAGAGTGTCCTTGATTAGTGTCCTTGGTAGTAGGTTTGTTGCTAATTATCACGCAGAATGATGTGGGGAGAAATATGGGCTAATAGAATAAAATTTATAAACCTATAGATACTTTTATTTTCACATTGAAGGGAATTGGATATTATTATATCCTTTCATTTCTAAATCAATTAGATTGTAGAAAAAAACTGTTTCATTTACTCTAAGCAGACCTACTTATAAATTGTTTCATGTGGACATCTTAAAGTTTTCAAATGGGTTATAGGAATATAATAAATAAGTTCTATAATTTGTGTTAAGTTTTTAATTTAAAGTGTTTCTTTCAAAAATTCTAAATCATATGTTTATACATTGAATTAGCTTGTTTTTATATAGAACACCCTTTATTACGTATTAACTGAAGAGAATAAACTAGAGCTACCCATAGGTACAGATTTATTTAAAAATTATATTGTATAAGCTTTAAGTCTTTTTCAGTTTAGTTATATATATATGGAAATAATTTATTCAATTGCATGCTTGATATTTTGGGTCCAAAATGTTTTTTGCATTGTAGTACTTTGCTACTACTATTCAACTATTGAGATACAAAGCATTAATTTCATGTTACATTCACAAATATTATATATATATATATATATATATATATATATATATATATATATGTCATGTTGAAGAATAAAAAGCTGTATCACAGAGCTGACTCCTCAGTTCAAGAGACAGGTCCGGGTTTGAAGTTCTGAGGAATCTTCATACTCATTTTAATAAAGGAGTCACTAATTCAAATTCCCACCAATAGTATGCTAAGGGATCCTATTCTCGACATACTTACAAGAATTATATATTTCATGATAAAAATACTGAACTAACTGAATATAAAATGAATATACAATAACAAAAAGGTTGCTACAATAAGCCTACAAATAATATTGTACTTAATGGAGGAAAGCTGAAAGTTTTCCACCTCATATTTAGAGTGTAACTGAATTCTTCATTTTTACCATTTTATTTGTCATAATACAAGGAATTCTAGGAAGAATATTGAGGCAACAGAAAGAATAATCAAATTTAAGCAGTAAAATTATCACTTTTTTAGAATGACATAATCTTCTATACAACAAACTATGCAAGTCAACCAACCAACCAAACAGAACACATCAGAACCCATAAATGCATTCAGTAAAGCTATTCCAATAATGATTGGAAGTCTTACAAGGGCTGCAATTCCAGTTCTACTCAGCCATCTCTAGTTTGGTTAATGCACTCCCAGTTCACAAGTTCCATTTAGGGAGAAATACTACTATAGACTGGAGTTAAAGCTTTGAAAAGAGAGAGACTTCATTATAGAGTCTTGGAAGGAAAATGTTTAAGGTGGGCATTTACCGTACCTTTTCCCAGGGAGATGACCTGAAGTTATGGTATCAGGCTCTTTTGAAAACAAACGATGGCCAAGGCTGAACAGAAAGAAGACTAAATTTCACTAGTTTCATTACATCTACTCTGGACCACAGAACATGATTAAATTAGGACAGGTAGGCATACTTACATTATGAAATTAGGGCAAATTGACTCTCTGAAATAATGTAGCATTAACTGGAACATGTATACAATTTATGTTACCTCTGGAACTTGATACAATTGTTGATTATTAGATGATCTAAAGAAAGACCAGGGAAGTCAGGCACAAAGTGTTAGCATTCGCTCGTAGAAGTGGACGAAAAGGGCAGACAGAGTATTTGTGTAAGCAGATGCTGAACAAGGTGACAAAGGATACAGATTGAGGATTTTATCTGAGGCTCAGAATCTTTGAAAAGTGTCACTTTAAAAGGTAAGAATAAAATATCTGATAAATAATAATGTGTCACAAAGAGATTATTCATAGAATAAATTCTTGTTAAACTTGAAGTTAGAGCAATAGAAAGTTTCCATAGGGTATGTATGTACTGAAAACTGAAATAAAAATGAAAAAAAAAACAAAACATATCACAGAACAATTAACACAGCAGGGCCACAATAAAAAAATACCCAAGATAAATTCAATTAAGGTGCTAAGAGACAAAAAGAATGTGGTTAGGATTTAGAGTGTAAAAAAGGAGGTTTCAAAAAACTGATTGAAATCTTTAATGTACACATTCAAAGACTTCTGAAAACCGCAAGCATGATAAATATTAAAAACCTTTCATCTAGACATAAAACAGTAAGGCTTCAAAAAATCAAATTAAAGATAAATTAAGAACCTTTGAGGCATCCAATGAGCAATGCATTTTATCTTTGAAGGAGTAGTTTTTTAACCTTATGTATGTGTGTATATGTCATGTGTGTATGATGTGTGTATGTGTGTATCTATGACGTGTGTGTATGTGTTATGTATATGGGGGAACACGTGATCTAAGGAGAGCTCTTGACCACCTGCTAAGGATCTATTTATAATTGTATTATGGTGATTTTCCCCTCAGGCTCAGGTGAGTCTGAGAGAGCTCATCCGATGCTGGACCAGAGGCTAAACTCTGGTCCAGCTGAAGCAGGTGGGCCTGTGTTCTCTCTTTAGACCCTCTCTCCTGATTGGCTCCCTGATTCCCTCATATACACATATGCTTATATTTTTTTCTTCCTATCCTAGATACTCAAACACAAACAATGGAACATATGCATAATACACACATATAGATATAGATGATATAGATATAGATACAGATATAGATGATATAGATATATAACATTACTGCTAGAATCCTTTGTTATTCAGGAAGGAATCAATGTAAAGAAAATTCTACTTTTGAAGGTTTTGAAATTAAAATTATTTCTTCTAAATTTACTGGAATGCCATTTAAAATGCCAAAATAACTAGATTAAGGTTTCCCAATCAGGACAACATTAACATTCAAGGCTGGATAATCCAAAATGTCCTTGGTTAAGAAGACCATGCCACACTGATTCATTTATAACCGCTTGCTATGATTTTAGGGTTATTATAATTTTTATTTTTAGGGTTGACAGTCTTTATTAGTGGAGCATTTTTTTCTCTGGAAATATTATAGATCTTTATTTTAAAAGTTTGTTATAAAACATATATGAATATATTATTTGTTTGTTGTATTCCTTGGATTTGGCATATATTTTGTGGTACTATATAGAATACTGAGGGAACATTGACTTCTGAATTTACATCTAGAGAAAATTATGCCTGATAGAAAGTGGAGATTGAAAAGAATTTCTATAGAATTTCTTAAAACTTTTCTCTCTTTATAAAAAAAGATCAATTATGACAGGCTGGTATACAATGTGACCTTTAGTTGGAGGAAAGCTATCACAGTCTATCACTGATTCCGTGAGAAATTATAAACATTTTGTTCTAACTAGGATCATTATTTGCATTTGCAGTGACTGCACATCTCTGCCTAGTGAGATTCCAGTCATAGCTAATCGCACCCAGACGCCTGGTTTAGCTCATGGAGTAAAGAGTTTGCCATGAAAGCATGAGGACCTTTGTGGAATCACCACCTTTTAAAAATGACAGATGTGGTGGCAGACGCTTCAAATCCCAGTGTTGGGAAGCCAAGTTCAAGCAGATTTCTGGGGCATACTGGCCAGCCACTCCTGCCTAATTGCTAGTTTCAAGCCAGCGAGAGACCCTGCCTCAAAGAAATAACAATGAATAGTAGTGTTTCAATACAGAAAGTCCTAATAGTGAAGGACACACAAGGTTGTCCCCTGTGGTGGATTCAACCGGACGCCCCTGATCAACTGCTGTGACTTCGATGCCTGATCTGCATCTGGGGTCTATTTGAAATGTGGAGCCCTGCTGGAGGTGTGTGCTTGGCGTAGGCTTTGAGGTTTGATAACCAACCCCTCCCCGACTCAATGGTATTTGCCTGGAGCTCTCCTGCTGTTTTTACCAACCTGCTATGGCAGAGAAGATGTCCAGCCTCTGCTCTGCCATCCTTTCCCTGCCCTCATGAAGCCTCAAGACCTTAATCCCAAATAAAGCTGTTCCTCATCAGATGCTTTTGGTCAGGGTTTTTGTTTTATCCCTGCAATGAGAAGGTAAATGAAACATCCTCTTTTCTACAGACACACACACACACACACACACACACACACACACACACACAAAGATCTCTGAATCATAACAGCTTAAAAACACTTTACATTTTTTATTTTCCACATAATCTATGACAGCGATATGCACATATTTTCTATTCATATTTTAAATATAATTTTCAAAGGCATATTGGCTAATTATTAGAGGAGAGGCTGTTGAGATAAAATGCAGATGTCTACTATTTAATGGGAAAATTAGATAAGTAAACATATTGTTACATATGGTAAAATATTGAAAAACATAAATACTGTATTTTTCCAGGACGAATTCTACCTTTGTTTAGATGGCTTGGTTTTCAAAACGTGAAGTATAATGAGAATTACAGAGTAAAGAGCTCTGAATAGCAAGTGGAACATATCCGTTTGTTCAAATCAGACAGTTGTATATCTAGTTTTAAAGTAGATATTCCTGGGAAAAATAATGCCATTTTCTGGATAAGATAGATTCAGACAGTCTTCAGTTGAAAATAGGGCTTGTGAACCAAGGGACCCTTTCATAATTGTCACTGTATTGTTTATTCTTCTTCTCTGTAAGGTAGTGAGGAAGTCTTCAAGTGCTTTACAGGTATATCTGGTTATGTGACATCTTGCTTTGCAGCTAATACACATATCTTTGTATAATATGAAATAATATATTATACATAATAGTATATTAATTATTAGTTGTTTAAAATATTAAATATGGACATATTATATATTGATTGTATAGTATGGTATTATATAATTATGCAACTGTGTAATTGCTTAATAATCATATATTACATGTGTGTATATGTAGATGCACACATATAAATATAATATATATATATGAATGAGTATTGTGCTGTGTATGAATATAATCTTTTAGTTATACAAATGTATAATTGTATATATAAATGTTAAATAGCATAGTTTCAGAAATACTTTTGCACGTTTGAACAATGAATTAGAAAAAAATACAAAACTTAAATATGCATGCAATGGCATAGACATTGAGAAATATTATGATTCAGTTCTTATTACATCTCATTTTTTTCTCTGCCTTAGCCATTCCTGTCTATTGTGAAGTTAACACAATGCTATCTGCATCTTGACACACTCCTTGCTATGATGGGGAAAATGTGGGTTACTATTTCAACATCCCTTAACTGAATACTGGCTGACTGTATTTTCTATGAGGAATAACGGGCATTGTATCTGTAAGGATAAATTTCCATTTTCATCAAGTCTATAGTAAGATTGTCTAGGTGTTGGCACAGTAAGCCCTACATAATCAAGGCTCTATACAGAGCCACATACGTGGGGATACAACCACCCACAGACTGAAATCCTATGGGGCATATATAGTATCCTTTCCTGAATGAGACAATATAGCAACTACCTTCCATCACATTTATGCTGTATAGCTACTATGAGTAATCTAGAAATGATTTAAAACATAAAGTAGAAAATGTGCAGTTTATGTGCACAATTGCCTGGTCTTAATGATTTCTACTTACCAGAAAATGTACACTTCAGGAGAGAGGACCTTTGTGTCATTGCCAACATCTGGCATGGTATACAGTCAGTCCACATGTAATACTCATCAAATAAATGTGAATAACATATTAGAACAGGGCTTTAAGTGTTGACCAAAGGTTTGCTTAACTTGAGTCTTTCATTAACTGCTTCTTGGTTATTCAATGGCATAGGAACCTAACTAAGCTGACTATGCATCATAGATATCATGATACATTATATAATTTAATTATCTGGACTGCCTTTCCAAATTGATTTTGATTAGTAAATGTCGGTGAACATACATTTTTTAAGTACTAGGGATATGTGTGTCTTACTCGTGATTTGTAGGTTTCCATTGACAAATGAATCTAAGTTCAAATATATATTGAATATATTAGAGAAATTATACAAATTTCTCATAAAGTTAAATATTATGATAATTTATTAGAGAAACTACAGAATCTTCTCATAAAGTTAAATATAATGGTGTGTCTACTGATTGCAGGGAAAGTTCTGATACTCAGTAAATTCAAGACAATGTAGACATGTTTATCACAATTTCGATGGTGTCACATCAATCAAACGGGCCAGGTAAAACTCTACTTTAGCTTTGTGGGATAAGTTTTTGTTGAGTCCTTTTCAGAGATTTTTGACACACAAATGCAATGACTTTGAATTTCACTTTAGATGCCAGCAGATTGCCTAATTCCTAAAGTGGAGTTCCATGCCATTAAAAGCTTGTTAGAATGCACAACTCGACATCTGACAAATCTATGCATCAAGAGTAATTTAAAATAAAAGGCTATACTGTTTTTCGTCAATTCTATTTAGATGAACTGAAAACCCAAGAATACAATGAATCATCAAAATGGAAGATTTCTATGAAACATGTCAGAACATAACTGTGAAATTTAAATTTTCCTCACTCATGGTTTGCACTTTCAACCTTTTCTGCTAATATGGGATTTAATTTGACAAGTTATCAGAATTTAATACAGAAAAACCTTCTTTACATTTTAAGTGCTTCATCATTTGCATTTTTCTGACATGCATACACTTAAATCGCTTTTAAATAAGTTAAAAAAGTAGCAATTTTTAAAAAGTTGATTACATTAGCAAAGCATTTACATCACAAAATTCCGAAATATTATAATAAAAAGTTAAATATATTTTATGAACCACACTCAATGAACTGGATTAACTGACTTTTGGCAATTTTCCCTTATTTGTACAAAATTTGATATGACTGCACGTATTCTGCATATATAATTTAATATCTTTTTGTTTCAGATTGCAAACATTTTCAGTAACTTTAAGATTTTTGTCAAGATTTCAAAGAGCCTATTTGTATTTATGAATAATTCAGAACAAATTTCAGAAGTTAGTCAATTTTACACAATTATGCTTTGCAATACTTTTTCATTTTATTTTGCTGTTTGTTTCAGTAATCCGAATAATTTTCTAATTAAAATTTTGATGTTAACCAGTGGCATTAATTGTTTAAAATGATTGAAAATAGACAGAATCAATTAATATGCAGATATCTTAACTTTCTATATCTTATATTTTCATTTTTAAACCATCATTATTATCCAAAATTAGATACATTGTATGACCAAATCTTATGATGGTACCCCATTAATCTCCCTGTTCCCAATCCACTGGATATCCTCCTTGGACATCTGAATCAGTCCATGGAGTAGGGGCTTATGAATTGTACAAGAGGTAGTCAGTCCCCCGCCAACACACACTTTGTGTGTTGTCACTGATGGTGGGCAATGTCTCTGGATATTCTCCCCTACCATGGCTCTTACATTCTTTATGACCCCTCTTCTACTCAGTTCCTTGAGTCATTGAGGGTGAATTTTAAATCTGCTTTATTGTTGAGATCTTAAGTGTCTCTGGACTTCTGCTTTGTGTTGGATTTCATTGGTGTCTGTCTCATTGGCCTATCCTGGTTTATCTGATTTGATGTGGTGATAGATCTCCTGTTTATCATGACTCTTTCTCAAAGTCTCCATCTGGGGCTTACACATTAGGCCAAGGGTGGTTCAACTCTTGCCAGGATGTCAGCCATTGTTCTGGTTTGATCCAGGTGTCCCCCACAAACAAATGAATGTGTTCTGAATGATCTATCCCCAGCTGATAGCAGTTTGGGTTTTACAACCTCACTGGAGCTATGCTGTTGGGGGTGGGCTTATGGGGGATATAAGCCAGCTTCTCCTTGCCAGCGTTTGGCACACCTTCTGGCCACTGTTTGCAGTGCTGTGGTCAAGGTGATGTCCACCCCGCTGCTCATGCCATCATTTTCCCTGCCATGATGGAGTCTCCCTTTGAGTCCATAAGCCAAATAAAACAATTCCTCCACAAGCTGCTTTTGTTTGGGTTCTTTCTGCACAGCAACTAGAAAGCTGACTACAACAGCCGTCATCCCAAGTCTTGTTGGTAGATTTGAGTTGTCTCTGCCTCTCTCGATGCCTTCTAAAAAATACAAACGGAATCTCCCTCAGAGAGTGAGATCAGTATAGGTTAAATGAGACAACATTGCTATTTTGGCTAGCTCCTAATGGGTGTAGCCTCTCTGTACCTCTCTGATAGTTGGAATTTCCCCTTGGAGCCCTGGTTCTTGGTACCCATAAATTTTGCCATGGATCCCAGTTCCAGTTAAGGGTTCTTTGTCACTGAGTGGATCTCTTGGCCAATTTGATAGCTGTTTATTAACCCACCTAGGTTTTGGTGCCACTATTGCACAGATGAACTCTTCTTGATTGCTGATCTCTCCCATAAAGCAGTGTGTTCAGTATTCTCATGACAGTATGAATTTTATATCAGTGGTCTCTGTTTCTCCAAACGTTATTGACCATTTTCCCCTTGAAGCTCATGCAACACCTTCCAGTACTGCACATGTTACCATCTGGGAGCTAGTTACCATTCTGCATCTCACAGGATCTCTCTGTGCTCTTCATTGACTTTCTGTGGTTTCTTCAACAATAGGATCATACCTTTGGTCTGGGGTGGGTATTCAAGAGTTTTGACAGAAACTTGTCTTTTTGGGGGACCTTATGAGTCTCTTTGATCAACAGCTCAGTGAGGGAAGGAACCAATGACTGGACAGGGAGTTGGAGGTCTGATTAATTTTGTTGGAGTTAGGCTTCCACCCATTCTAATCATGGCCTCTTGTACCAGGTGATGCCCACATCTTCTTTGAGAGATTACTGTATGAAAGTAAGGATTTTATGTTTTCAATTCATTATTGGTTTAGATTATTTTATAAGTTCCTCCTCCCCTTCCTCCCCCCATTCCTTCAATCCCCTTTTACAATCTTTCAATTCACCTTTCAGGTCAGCCATTGCAAATGAACTACAGATGAATGCACTGCCTTGTGCATCTAGCTTTATGTGGTTATTGGGGAATTGAACTTGGGACCTTCTGCATTGCAGGTAAGTGCCATAAGCACTGAGCAATCTCTCCAGCCCCTAGTTAATATATTTTAATTCAGTGACGCTATCTACAATATAAGGAAAACCCGTTATATAGTTTGCCTAAATTCAAATGATTAAGTGATATATATATATATATATATATATATATGTGTGTGTGTGTGTGTGTGTGTGTGTATAACATTAATTTCTATTCTTTGAAGATTTTGAAGATTTTAAGAATATTTTAAATATTGAGAATGGAGGAGGGAGAGAGGATGAGGAGAGAGAAAGAGGGGAGACAGAAAAGAGGGAGGAGAGTAAGTATACACATGCAACAATTACCTTTACTCAGTCCCATTTATATCTAACTATTTTGCTATCTGTATTTATATATTATATAGAACAAGTTAGGCGAAATACTGATTTCTGTCCTTTCTCCTATTGCTTAGCTTATGTAGGAGTCTACATATTTAGGTGCATCTGATGTATATGTGGTGGTGTGTGTCTCACAGCTCTGCATAAACTTGGCAAGGTGGAGCACATCTGTATTCCCGGGACATGATATGTAGAGACCAGAGGATCATGGCTTCAAGGATACCTTGTTCTACATGGTGAGTCTGAGGCCAGCCTGGGCTGCATGAAACCCTGGCTCAACAGAAAATTCCATTGCTTTTATCTCAGCATTTCCTATCAGAATCGATATTTTACATCCTCTAGACTTCTCTATCTGTAGAACCTAAAGACATTGCCAACCTGAAACCACCAACTGTTACCAGCAGGTTGGAAGACCATATCACCCAGTGGAATAAAGTAGAAGGTCAGTGAGCTAATGCATATTTTTATGGGCTAGTCACTTTGACAGTGAAGCCAAGGCCAGCCATTAGGTTCTCACACTAGAAATTATGTTCAACTGAATTTCCACATTCTGATGAATGAAGTAAAACCTTTACTTCTTAGTGTAAATCAAAAGCTGGTACAGCATAAGTTCCATTAACCTTTTCAACTATGCTGGCCAACGGATTCTTAATATGACTCCAAAACCATGAACAACAATACAGAAAGTTTGGAAACACTGATGAGAAGACTATTGTCACCAAGGAGAAAGGCCAGGCTTCCCATAAGGAGTTGGTAGGAGCTGTCAGTTACACATGGCAGAGGCTGGATAACTGATTCCTACAATGCAGGAAATTAATTGTGTTAAGAGCCCCTGAACATGATTTTGTAGCATTTGCTTGGTGGTTTGATTGCTTCTTCATTTTGTATGAGGGTCCTGTGAGACAAATGGTTTATCACTGATGAACACCAGCAGTTCAGCTGGGAAATTTTACTTGGGGTTGATGATGTATAAATGACATAATTCCTCTATTGTGAGGCTTATACTTATTCATAATAAAGATATTAATTAAAAATAAGGCTTATAAGTTAGGTCTGTCTATGTCAACAAACAATTGTCAAAAACTGTCTCACCCAAGGGGGTAAAAACGTAAAACTCATTCTGAAATATCATTTATTTTTTTTCCATAATTTCAATTTAGGTAATGAAATGAAAATACAACTTTTGACTAATCGCTACTTTTCAGGTCCTCTTAACTGGCCTGTCCACAAGTGAATATGGAATACTATTCCTGTGGTTCTCATGCTTTACTGAAATACAAAATGAACCAAGTGGGAAGGAAAACAGTCTGTCATCACACTTGATCACTTGAATCTTTGTAAGAACTTAAATGTTCAGTATTAACTTTTCTTTTACTCTATGAAGTCAAAGAGAATGTCAGATACAATTCAACTGATAAAGTTAGTGGCTGTAAGACACTATTCATAGTCGGGTGAAGTATGCATCCTGTATCCACCTCTTGCTCTTTTACAGGTGTTGTCCCCCAAACTAATGCCATTTGTAACATATCAAAAGAACTATGAACTTCCCTGTCATTTTTGTATGAACATTTTTCTTAGATTGTAAAGCACATAAGCTGAGGAAAGTATGTCCCATGTCATCTCTATTCATATAACATCAACTCTAGCCACCTAGGGTTGCTCAGAGATTTCACATGGTACATATTATTTGGATAGAATATGTATTTTCACTAAAATTATCTAATTAACATATGCATAGCAATATTGTCCCTCCTCAAAGATTTCAACACTGTTTTTTAATAACATGAAATATATAAAGTACATTTTTAAAAAAAAATTCAGTTCAATATTGTATTTCTGGTACAAAGCAATTTTATTGATCGTTCTCTTCTATGTTTCTCGATATGAATCAGATGGATAAATAGCAGAAATTAAAGGAAAGCACATTGACTATAAATGTCTTTCTACTTGAAAATGCATTAGATCATTAATTCAGCTGAAATTTGGTTAACCCCTACTGGCAATCAAGCTGTGTTAAAGAGTTTAATTTATCATTTAATTTTAACAAGGACGGTTTCCTCTGGAGGTGAACTTTCCTACAAGTGAACCTGTGAGGGTGTTTGGGCTCCTTGGGGAAATGATGGAAGACTCCAGAAAGGAAGAGGATTGCTACTGTGAAAGTTCCATACATCATCCTGAAGTGGCATCATTAGGATGAATGCTTAATTAAGAAAAAAAATAGGTGAAGAACAATGTGGTTTCCTTTCTCCCCAGTCCCTACTTATTTCTTATCCCTATGCCCTTCCCTGCCTTCTTCTCTCTTCCTTCTTCTCTGCTTCTTTTTCTTTCTGTTAGTCTCTGTCACTTTTTCTTCTTCCCTTTGTCTCAGCACACGTATACACAGAGAGAAATGAAATAAAACCTTTTAAAACTATGAAACAGGCGTGAATAAGAGGAAATGCTAAGATGCTGCAGTTAATTTCTTATTAAGGTAAAACTTCTCAGGAACAGAGGGCCTGTAACAACTCACAATTTGTGCTTTTCAACTTGAAATCGTTGGCTATTTAAAATAGACACATGTACCTGGCGCTTACATTTCCTGAGTTACTTCATCAGGCTCATCCTGTCCCTATTATTGTAATCTTCTCTAAGGTCACAACACCTAGGCAGAGTCAGGAGATAATTTAAGAAGACCAGTATGCACTAACAGCCTAAAATATTTTGTCTGCAAACATATTATTTTGTGAAGCTCATAAGATTGAGTGTCTTGTCTCTCGCTTTTATTTTATCAAGGTTTCATTGTATGACTCATGGGAACTACAAGTGATCTAGGCAACCTGTTTTGCCTCTTTAAATCTATTCATCCGAAATAAATATTTGTATGTTTTAGTATATGCAATAATATTTTAATCTGATACAAAGCACTAGTATAATACATCTTTCTGAAAACACTCAGAACCCCAAGTTCCACTTCTGCATCTGTAATTAAGAATACATTTTTTTCTATGCTCAAGATAGAATATCTTCTATTTTACTCATTTTTACTGAGATATAATTAACAAAGATACATGTTTTCAACTCATTGTTGGCCCACTGAAAAGTAACTCATTATGGACAATAAAAATATTTTAAAAAGA
>PVHP010032384.1:0-20351 GCA_004024765.1 Zapus hudsonius | reverse complement strand
TCCATGGTCCCCTGTCACAAGGACTGAACCAGACGACCCATGGAGGAGGTTATCCAGTTGAGGGGGGAGGGGAGGGCAGTGGGGAATTGGGGATAACAACTCATTGTTTGCCCACTAAATGTTGTAACTCATTATGGACAATAAAAAAAAATTTAAAAATGTATCAAAGACATCAGCATAAGACATGATATTCTGAAAACTCTGGAAGAAAAAAATAGGGGGAACTTTCCATGAGATAGGAGTAGGGAAAAACTTCCTGAGTAAATCCTCCAATAGCCCAGAAAGTAAAACAATCACTTAACCAATGGGATCTCATCAAACTAAGAAGGTTCTGTACAGACAAGCATACCACACTCACAGCCAACACAACTCCAGACTAGAGATAATCTTTGCCAGACATAAGTGAGACAGAGGAATAATATCTAGAACTTACAAAGAACTCAAAAACTTAAATAATAAAAAGTCAAATAACACTCACAAAATAACACTTCACAGAGGAAACACAAATGGCCTATTCTCATTTAAGAAAATGTTCATCATCTTTAATCATCAGGAAAATGCAAATCAAAACAACAATGAGATTCTGTCTTACTCAAGTCAGAATGGCAATCATTAAAAAAATAAAAAAAATAGAAGCTGGTGAGGATACATGGAAAAAGTAACCCTCATTCACTGCTGGTGAGTGTGCAAACTTGTAAAACCCCTATGGAAAATTGTGTGAAGACTCCCGAACAGGATGGATGTAGAGCCATCAATGGACCCAGCTATCTGTCTACTGGACATCTACCCTTAAGATTCCTCGCCTCAGCTGCTGAACCACATTTATAGCAGCTCAATTAATAATAGCTAAGAATTGGAATTAACCCAAATGCCCAAGACTGGGCAAATGGATATCAGAGTTGTGGTACATTTACACTATGGAGTTCTACTCAGCTGAAAGGAAAACCAGCATTGTTTATTTTTGAGTCTCCTTCATGGCAGTCTTTGTTTTATTTCATTTTATTTTGTTTTTTTTTAGCTTTATATTATTATTATTATTATTATTATTAGTAGTAGTAGTAGTAGTAGTAGTAGTAGTACAATATATAGCTGTTTATAGCCCATTTCCTGATAGACTCCTTGTTCCCCTCTCAAAATCTCAAGAGACAGGCCTCCACAGTCTACATTTATTGCCGCATTCTATTCTTCTGATTTCCCCAAAGAATGATTGGTCTGTCAAGCTCTGCATACAGTATCCAAAGGCTTCTCTAATTCAAAGTTCCAAATTCCTCATGAAAGCAAGTTTGAAAGGTTTATGAGTTTCATGGTCTGGTTCATAGCAGTACTGGCCCAACTTCTTATTACCCAGTTTCTGTAGCAGTTACTTTCTTATTGCTATTACAAAACTACCTAACTTAAAGCAGCTTATGGAATTAAAGAGTTATTAATTCAGTCTAAAGTTCAATAGGTGGAGTTCATCATGACAGAAAAGGATGTGAGAAGCTGGAAGCTAGCTTCCACATGTAGAGAGAACTCTTCTATTTATACAGCCGAGAACAATGGCCCATGAAATGTTGCTGCCCACACTTAAGGAGATTCTTTCCATTTCAATTATCCTAATCACTATGATCCCTCAAAAGCATGTTTTTGTTACCCTAATTTCTACTCTTTTTTTCCTAGATCATGTGGTAGGTTACAAAGATGGCTCAACACTTAAAGGTGCTTGTGTACAAAGTTCTGTGTAAGAGACATCTCCCTAAGTACCTTGAAATCATGGAGGCCAAGTTGTGAATCAGAAGATCCAACTAAGTTATTGGAAGTGTCAGAGACATCTGTGCCCTGGAGGCTGCAAGCCCCAGGAGGATGAGCCCCAGCAAGAACAGTGGGGGTATAGGGTAGAGAACATTGAGTTACTGCACATTTCACAAAGTTTTCTCTCTGTTCTCTGGCCACCTGTATTTTTTGAATGGTGCCTATAGGAACTGGAGGCTCCGGGTGCTATCTTCTCCAATGTGCACCTTTCAGAGATGGTATTTAGGTCCCTGAATAATACTGTTACTACTCTGCAAAGAGGAAGAGGAACAACTTTGAATTATTTCAAAGAAATCAAAAAGAATTTACAAATGCAATAATTATTAAGGAAAGAACTAGTATGCGCACCAAGGAAGGACCCCAGTGGGTTGGGGACAGGGAGGAGGGAAACAGGGACAATTTCACAAGAGTTGCTCATATAATGTATATACTTATAATAAATATATTATTTTTAATAAAAAGTGAGCAAGGAATCATTGTCCTGAAGTAATGATGTCTAAAGTTTCACTCAACTCAGGACATCAAAAACGCCTTCTGAGTCAGTGGCAAGCTGGCAACTCAGAATATTCTGGACCCTTCTCAAGAACATAGGAATGCAAAGGAATGAAATTATTCATGGATTGATATTAAAAGTGACTTTGTAAAATATCAGGCAGGAAAACAGTGTATCAAATCAGACAAAACTGAATATTGTGCTGCTCTGAATCCCCAGATTCCAGCTTGTCTGATTTGTCATTCTTGACATGGTCAAATTGTTTGAAGAATAATTTATTTAAAAAAAAATTTAGTGACAAAACAACATGATAACTGTCCCCCTCTCAAATCCACCTTCCATCATTTCCCCTCAAACTCTCAATTAGTCTCTACTTAGTTTTGATGTCATATCTTTTCCTCCTATTCTGAAGGTCTGTGTTCCTGGTGTCAGGCACTGCTAAGTCATGCCTACCAAGGTCATTTTGTGTCTGGAAGATTGCATTATAGGCACTGTTTGATAGATTCCTTTGGTTCTTGCATTCTTTCCTTTACATCTTCCACAGTGGATCCTTGGAATTGGTGATAGAGATGTCTCAGTGCTGTATTCTTCGCTGTCACTTCTTCTCATCACTGTGGTGCTTTGGTCGGGTGGTCAACCACCATCTGATAAGATAACCTTCTTCAGCCAAAAGTGAGAGTAGCATTAATAAATGAGTATACACATTTTAAAAGGTGTTTATAAGGCAGCTTGGTGGGCATAATACATGCATTTAGCCATACAACAGCATGTCTTATTCCCCTACTGCTCATGACCCCCCCACCCTAGGCTTTTGACTAGATCTTCAATACCAGGAATGCTTTTCCTCCCATGTAGTGGCCTTCAGGCCCAATTAGAGAGCAGTTGGTTTCTTCTTTGGCCAAGCTAAGGATTGAACCCAAGTCTTTGGACTTGCCAGGCTAAGCACCCTGACACTGGGTTCTATGTCTAGTCCCACAATCAGAGCAATAGCTAAATTCATATCAAAATTTTGTCTCCCGGAGTTCAAGAACAGAGCATGTTCTTTTGCTTGCAATTATCCTGTCTTCATGTATAAGTGAGAAAGGAAAAGGAGACAATAAGAAAATAACATCCTGTAAGGTGTGTTTCAAATTTCACAAGAGACAAAAAGTGAAATTCAGATCTCATTAAAGGCAATGTTTAAGAATTTTCCAGCATAATATTCATAGGCTAATGCACTCTTTGTATTCAAATGACATGCTGAATGAAAGTGCTCATTGTTTGTACTTAATTTACCCTCACAGGAAAACACAGCAGGATATCCCTGTGGTTTCCCTGGATATCAAATAATTTTCTTATAATGAATTAATTCTTTTTATTGCCTGAACACAACATCATTAGAGCAGCTCTGCTTTCCTTCAAATATACATGGAAATTATAAATCATAAAAAGTCTCTGGTATTAAAAGATAAGTTCTGGGATGGAGAGATTGCTCAGCGGTTAAGGCCCTTGCCTCCAGAGCCTAAGGACCCTGGTTCAATTCCCCAGGACCCACATAAGCCAGACCCACAAGGTGGTGGCCCTGGTGCGCTCTCTCTCTCTCTCTCTCTCTCTCTCTCTCTCTCTCTCTCTCTCTCTCTCTCTCTCTCTCTCTCTCTCTCTCCCCTCTCTCTCCTTGAAAAGTGAATAAATAAAATATTACAAAAAAGATAAGTTCTGTGGATCAAAGAAATCTTAGTCAACAGGCTTTGGTAGCAATGGCTGAAAAACAAGGAGAGACTGTTTTTATATATGTTCTCTATAGTTCCTTCACCCTCTACTCATTCTTTTTTGTTGGATAGCAATACCATCAGTTTGTTTTACTCCATGTTCCTCAGAGTAAGAAAGAGCACCTGACAAAATCATCTCAGGGAGATTACACGCAAGATGGGTCTCCTTGACATACTGAAGGACAACCTTTACCAACATTCTACTGCAAATGGAAGACACAGCTAGAAAATGAATGGATTTTCTTTTATCAGTCTTTACAATAACACAATTTCAGATGTTTTTTGCACAACAGCTAACTTAAAACCAATGTAAAGGCTCTAATGGCAAAATTTCTGTTAGTTACTTTTCTCATCACTATGACAATTTTTTTTTTGCAAAATCCACTAAAGAAAGGAAGAAGGCAGTCCCCTTTTTCAAAGGGACATCAGTCTTTTCTGTTGGGAGAGGCATGGACAACAGCAATGGCTGGTTGCCTGGAAGCTGGAGCCTATGTCATAGATTTGCATGACTTTGGGCAGGACACAGACTCCAGAACACAAGAAGTAGCTGATGCAATATTCAAGGTCTGCACATAGGCTTCCTCTCTCAAGATTTCACAAGCTCCTTATAGGAAGCAAAACTAACCAGCAATCAAGTACCCCAACATATGAGCCTGTGGGATGGGGGAAACATCACATTCAAACCATAACGAGTTACTTTCTGTTTTATGTTTTCTTTTTCTTTAATTAAAATAATGTCTTCTCAGTGGCAAGGGACCAGTAAGTTGGTAATGGGATCCTGCCAAATTCCTATGGAGACCAAGAATCTGGACTTCAATGAGAAACTCCCTCCCATGACCCTAACCATGGCCCTAAAGTGAGGCTGCACCCACTATAATCTCACCATTTTATCAATGCTTATCCCATTTAACCTGTGAGGATCATTCTCTTCCTTGGACAATTTTTTTTTTTTTTAATTTTCAGAATGCAGCAAGAACTGTGGACAACCCAATTCTTCCAATAAGACCTGAAATGACAACTGATCACTGGCAGGAGATGAACCACCAGTAACACATCATCTAGGACCCAGATGAAATCACAGAGGAAGTGGTGACAAGAGCAAGAGCTCTGCTTCCACAGGGAGCCTGAAAACCTGCACCAGGGTGATGGAAACAGACAGGCACTGAGGACATGCAAATGTTCCAAAGCGGAAATCCAGAGTCTGCTAAGAACTCAACACTAAAGCAGACTTAAAACTTACCCACTGGGGCTCAGGAAACTTTGCCTAAGATTCTATGAGCAGTGGAGAGGGGAATATACAGAGGTATTGCCCCCATCCCCAATAGCTGCTGCTTGCACAGCCCATAGCCCTCTGTTCCATGGAGCGTTCCAGCAATCCCACTGTGAAGGGTCTCAGTGGAATGGGGCAGGGAGGAGGGAAATGGTGATATCGACACATGCCTCATGCATACAGTTTCTACTTATTAATACAATTTGTAAAAAAATGGTAATGGACCTGTAATCTCAAGAATCAGTTTAGCGTCCTACTCCTCCACAGGGGAATTTGAGGCCAGCTTGGGCTACTGGGGAATCTTTTTCAAATGTTAAGAAACGATAACAATGAGAAAACAATGTTAACTGTGTATATGGTGTGTATGTTTATAGTAGTAATAAGTTAAAGTGATTCAAAGAATGCAATCATGTCATCTAGGACCCAGTTTACAGCACTAATTAATATTCCTCAGTTTACCCATTATATTATGTAATTCAAGATATTGGAATTTTAAGAAAACCTCTCTGATGATACATGAATTTTACTTGAAAATTCAGCATATTACAAGTTTCTTAAACCAAATAACATATATAACAGTATTATTCATTACGAGTTAATAGAATACTGCATATTTAGAAATGTCTCAAATATTTCTGTTTTCCTCCAAGAAACTTAGTTGATGTGAATTGTCCCTTCACACTCTCTCTCAATCTTTCTCACTTCTTAAAGTCAAGCATTTTAAGCCTCTTTCTGAACCCATCAATGTGATCACTTACATATGCATATTTGTACATAGTGATAGAATGTGCTCTGGAAGAATATTAATTCACTAGCCTCAATTTGAGAATGAAAGATGAACATATCTAAAGATTTACATCCTTACTAATGGCTACTTACAAGAGTTAATATAAAATATTATTTCTAACAATCCCCCATTTAATTGAAGCATTACAAATAGAATATCTTTTATTATACATATGTCTACTTAAAAAGCTCTCATAGAAATCAAGAACACATTACAGTATTCCAAGGGATGGTTAAATTTCTATTTGTTAGGCTCGTTACAAACACCGTACTCAGGATGAAGATAGGTTGCTTCGTTTTCTCTTTTTGTTAGATTTTCCAAGCTTCAAAAAATATCATTTCCATGCAAATTACCCTCTTGCAGCATTCATTAAACCCTTTTTACTGAAAACGAAGCTGGCTCTCCATCCTCTCTCAGTTATCTGTGGGAAATCTTCCAAGGGTCAAAACATCAGAACAATGCTCCACTGATTTAATATGAAATATGGAAAATACAAGATATTGTTCAAAGTTGTATTTCTGTGATGTGTGAATGTTACAGAAGCATGATGCTGAAATAGAGTATGTTCTTATGAGTTAGAATATAGTAAGAAATGATACAAACAGAGTTTCATTACACGTGACTTTTAAGAATTTCATTGACCTCTTCTGCATCTGTACATCCTGGACAGGGGTGAGGATGCTGTCTACATCTCCTAAACATTTCTGGTAATCCTTGCCTTTCTAAAGACATGAAATACACTGTGAATTAACAGTAACAGGCAGTAATGGAAAGCATTCTTTACTCAGACCAGCCTAGGTAATATTTTCTTATCATAATATAATAGTCATATCTAAATAGCTTTTCTTATTAATAATAAATTACAAATATTTTCATATAGTTTCTTAAATCAACTGGAGATATGTTATTATTTTTTTTATATGAGATAGTACTGAGTTAGGGTCATCATGTGTAGGGCCATTATGTGTATTTTCCAATGTATTACTGTTTTTTAAAATATATCAAGTTAAACTTATAGTTACTTGCATTCTGTCTGTACAAAGGCTCAATCCATATCAACATATTTAACAAGTGATTGCAGACTAGTTGTTACCTTAATTATGAAAGAAAACATTATTTGTACGTATTCAAAATATGACATAATTTATTTAGGAAAATACATATGGAAAACATATTGTTGTTTCATCATAAATATAAATAAATTGCATCCAGAGCCTACCATGTGCACTATTTAAATGTTGTATTATGACCAAGTCCACTGTGTTGTTTTATAATTTCCCTGTTTTATGTTTAAGTTTGCAATAATTTAAAGTGACTCAGGCTTTCATTTATTGTCATTCCCCTGCAAAGAGCATGTAATAGGTAAACATAGTTTTGCTCCTCAAATAATAAAATATTAAATTGGAAAAGTCATCATTGTATTTTATAGTTTTAATATTTAGTTTTCTGGGAAAATTACTTTTCAGTATTAATATTACTTTTAATAACTAAGTTTAGGAGCTTCAACAAATAACTGTACATCTTAAAATAGGCAATAACTCACCTGAGGAAAATTTGGAGAGGTAACAATATTTCTTAATGCTTACTGCGAGGTTACATTTAGTATTAGAGCTCTTTTCGTTTCTCTGCTAATCAGCAGAGCATTTATAGCAACATAAAATGCACAAGCTGAATGATAGTGATTGCTTCATAGAATGTTTATTTTCTTTCTTCTAATTGTTCTTTTGTATTTTATCTTACTTAAAAATTAGTTGCATTGTTTCACTGAAACAATATAGTTTCATATGTGTATACATTTGGTGCACCACATTTTTGGAGTAGCTAAATCAATCTAATTAACATATGCATTACTTTAGAAACTAGTCCATTTTACGTTGTTATGACAGAATAGATGACTATTGTTAATTTATAAATGAATGAGGTTGATTTGGGTTCATTATTCTAAAAACATCAGTCCAGGAGGACCTTTTGGCCATGGATCCTTCGCTAGTTGTATTTCATTCCAGGTCATAGCATGGGAGAGAAGTGACTTGTGAAGCAGCCCTGCGTGGGAGGAGTCTGATGTTATAAACCACTTAATTATATCCAATGAGAGTAGACGGTCTGTCCAGGCTAAAGAACAGTTGTTATTGGGCTGGACAGATGCCTCTGTGATTAAAGGTGCCTAATTAAAAGCCTGATGTCCTGGGTTCAATTCCCTAGTGCCCACATCGAGCCCGATGCACAAGGTGGTCCCTGCAATGTGGAATTTGCTTGCAGTGACAAGAGGCCCTGATGTGCCCACACTCACTCACTCTTCTGCCGTTCAGTCAGGAGGGTTTTTATGGTACTATTCAATGTTGTATCACTTGATCAACATTTTACCAAGGCTTCCTATTCCTTTGAACCTTGGTAAATTGTTTTAAAACTTCACTTTTTATGAGGCTGTGGTGATTATGCAGTGGCTAAGAGAACTTAGTACTTAAGCATGAAGGTATCTTCAGCCTGAGACCTAATAATTAATATTCCCAGAATTCATCTAATAAGCTGGGCATTCCAGCTCTCCTTTCTGACAATAGCTTCAGTTTCAGGGAGAGACCCTATCTCAAGGAATGATAAGAGAAGGACACTTAACATTCTCCTCTGGCCTCTGCACATGCACACATAGGACAGGTATCTGAACACATATGTGCACACAACACACCTACATACATACACAAACACACATACTTCCATTTGGGAAGGTATTCCAATAGTTAATAGAAATAGTTTTTCCCCTTTGATTTATGCCTACTCCTTGATATGAAGATTATCAAATTAAAGGTAAGAATATGGGCATCTGTTTGTAGAATGCATAAAGAGTAAAAATATCAAAGAATGATCATTTATTCTGATAAAAAAGCTTTGTCATTAGGAGATTAATCAACTACTACATAAGAGTTAAGACATAGAGTCTCCTTCCCATTATATACTGGTATATCTGCCTTCAAAATTAATCTAATAGTCCACATAAGAGAACCTAAAAATTTATGCTTCTGATTATCTTGATATTCATATTCTATTATTTTCAAGAATTTTTTCATCACATATGCTACAAAATCCATGCTATGTTGTTCCATCAATCATTTTATCTCTGCCTCGCCAGTACTGAGATTACAAGTGAGACACCGTGCTCAGCTTTTTCATGGGTTCTCAGGACTGAACACAGGTGGACCACTTGCAATGCACTTCACCACCAGAGCCGACTCCCAGTTTCAAGTTAACTGTCAATGATTATTTTGCTTACTATATAATTGGATATTAACAATTTATAGTTGACCCAAGCTTGAGTTCGCCCATCCAGCTATTACTTGCCCATCTCTCAATATGTATTTACTCCATTTAATTGAATCCTCCTTTAAATATTGAAATATATTTTACTCACTTGGGTATTAGTAATTTTAAAGCATATTCACTTTGTTCTTGTTTACTAATATTTCATATTTCAGGAGTTATGTATATGACAAAATATCAAGCCCATATTACATACAAGATACATAAAGAATTATTCCTTCAAAGTACATGGTTTGGTGGTGTGTATCTAAAGTCACAGTATTCTGGAAGCTGATGCAGGAAGACCATGAGTTCAAGGCAAGCCTGGGCTAAAGAGTGAGTGAGTTTAAACCTGGCTGGGAGAAATAGCAAATCCCTGCTTTTAGAATAGGACAGTGTATCAAAATTATTTTTTATACCATATGGTTTTATATATTTTAATGCAATAAAATCCACATTGTTAATCACTAGTAGCTGAAAATCTCATCCTTTATTTTATAGGTTCATGTAAATACTTCACTATTAACATACATACATACATACATACATACACTCACAATTATGTTTATCTTTTGATTTGATTATTTAAGAAATTTAGGTACCTTGCCATTCATCTCTTTTAAGAAAAAATCTTCAATTTTAGACAATATTAAAATTCCTAGCAACACAGTAATTACTTTGTTGCAATATTAATAGAAAAAACAGGAATACAATATATTTATAGAATAATTCCAAGATATTATATGTATGATAAAAGGTATTGCAATGGTATATTATAATCATTGTAGCCTATACCATCTTTTAATCCTGAAAATATATTTACACAGGCTACTCTTCTATTATATATTACATATAATTCCAAATGAACATTTTGGCCTAAAATGTGTCAAAGTCTTTAGATACAATTCCCATTGCTTCCAAATAAAAGTGAAATTTTGAACATTTCCCACATTTTTGAAAGTAGGCCTTGTATAACCTCACATTCCATTATAGTACTGAAAAGTATAAACAAGACAAAAATAACATAATATTATCAAGGATGGATGTAATTATGTTTCCAAAGGAGACATGCCTGGAAGACTCAGAAGAGACTTTGATATTGTTGCAAATACACGATACTTATGCTTAGGGTTAAATGCCCTGGGAGCTGCCCACAGGCTCTGTCCACAGAGCAATGCTCCCTTCTGGCAAATTTATCACACTGGATTTTATACACAGGGGCAAATTAATCCTAGACTGCAGGAATTTTCTACACTACAAATGAGCATGTAGGCTTTCTCTGGAGATTTTTTTTTCTAATTTAATATTGAACAATGTCAATTCTTTCCACCTTTGTTGGAAAATGCTAGGCCATGTTCTTTGTCTTTATATAAAGCGTTTCTGGGCAGAAGAGATGGCTCAGCCATTAAGGCACATGCCTGTGAAGTCTATCAATCCGAGTTCCATTCCCCAGTTCCCACATAAAGTTAGATGCACAAAGGGCACATGCATGTGGAGTTCACTTGTAGCACCTGGAGACCCTGGTGCTTCTATTCATATTCTCTCTCTCTTTCTCTCTCTCTCTTTCTCTCTCTCTCTTTCTCTCTTTCCCTTGCTCTGTCTTTCCCTCTCTCCCAGTCTCCCTCTACAAATAAATAAGAAAAACAAAATATATTTTAAAACCATTTCTACAGTACTATGAGAAAGTAAAATAAAAAGGAGATAATAAAAATATAAAATGATTCTGGAAAACATTGACAGCTGAATTTGATGCCTTGCATTCACTTTTCTTTATCAGGTTTCTTACCAGCTTTGAAAGCATTTTAAAATACAGTTGTCCAACAGTTGTACAGAAAAATATCATTCCAATGCTTCCAGCTGCAAGTAAAAGATTCTGTTGGTCACTTTTGGCTTTATTTGTCTGAAGCTCCACAGGCCAGCACAGCATTTGCATTAGGAAATGAGGGATGTCTTTGTTTTTACTTCGTTCAGGGTGATTGTCAGTCCTGTGTTACTTCTAAACAATGTTGTCAGCTCTTTCAATATTATTTCAGCAGCAGCCGTGTTCTTCACCAAGACAATCATATTCCCTTCACTTTCACTTGAGAGCAATTACGAAGCAGAGGACATACATGCAAGAGTGGACTGTGGGAGCCTGGAAACAAGGAATGAAAGACAGCAACCCTGGAAAATGGGAGACAAAGGAATGGGAGGCATTCCTAGCTCATTTCACTGTTTTTGTGTCCAGACTTCAGCTCAGTCCAGGAAGAGATAGAGTGAGCACTTGAGCTGTTACAGAGGAGGGAGCACTGAGGTGGCCATGTTCTAACCCAGGCCACATGAGAGGGAGACATGGAAGAATGAAAGCCAGAAACAAGTGCAACATTTTTATGAGTTGACCAATTTTCTGCATGTACAGACAGTTAAATTTAGAGAGTATGGAAAGAGTACGTGGTGAAAAAAATACATGGTATATGATATACATGTATGAATTTATAGCATATATGTGTTATATTTAATTCTCTCTCTCTCTCTCTCTCTCTCTCTCTCTCTCTCTATATATATATATATATATATATATATATATATATATATATAATATATATATAAATGTTGGCAGTATATGCCATAGACACATCATCTCACATATATACATATATATGTATGTAATTTACCAATAATATTGTATACACATATACATATAAATATACACATACACACACCACACACATATATGCACACTTCTCTGTAAGTAAATGGGGATAGAGCAGTAGTGGTGGAGGATTTCGTGGCTGTTTCAATGCAGGCAAGGGAGTACCGAGCAGTAAGAAATAGGCAAGGCAGGGCTGGAGTGATGGCCCAGCGGTTAAGGCACTTGTCTCTAGTTCCTAAGGCCATGGGTTCAATTCCCCAGGTCCTACATAAGCCACACCCACAAGGTGGTGGCCATGGTGCGCTCTCTCTCTCTCTTTCTCTCTCTCTCTCTCTCTCTGTATCTCTCTGCTTGAAAATGAATAAATAAAATAAAATAAATATAAAAAAAAGAAATAGGCAAGGCAGTGAGAAACATAATCAGTAAAGCCATCCAATTTCTTATATTCTATCTAGCTTTTTCTCTGTTTCATTTCACCACCCAACTTCATGAATGAATAGAATAAATATTGACTTTATTTCCTTTCAGTATTTTTTCTATACCCATCATTTTGCAGAATGTGGTGAATGACTGATCATAAATGACTTCCTTGTTGTTAAACTACCAACCCCTGTTTTATGTGTATGCATGTGAGAGCACTATTCAACAAATACAGCTATTTTGTCATTTTTTTTTTTATGGATTTGATGACAACACTATCAATTTAACCATGCTGGTCCCTCAGTTTCTGACCTTATTTCCGCTTTTATTTTATACCATCTGCATATTGTCCATGTATTTTTAGTTATTTTTGTGAAAATAGAAGTATTAGATTTCTCTTTGAACTTAGAATTCCCCAAGCTTCAGATTGATATGCATAAATGTCCTTTTAAAAATAAACATTATCATATCAGAGATTGTTGCCTAAAAATAGTATCCTTAAATACAATTAACTAGTTGATGGGCCAAAAGTAATTACAAAGAAAATGCCCTGTATAAAAATTAACCAGAGCATGGGGGTGGTGGAGGAGTTAAAGAAGGCTTCACTAGTCAGTTAACAAAGGAAGGGGATGACATATTACCACTGGCCAGTTTCTGAGACTCCAGGAAATAAATCACAACTCATGTTCATGCAAACAAACCTAATTTATCTCAATAGTTCACAAGGAAAAAGATATAAAAGGATAACTCTTTGGAAAGATGAGCTGGTTCAGCTGGAAGGAGTCGGTGCAGGGTAATGGCAGGGGGAGGGTGTGAATGTGATCAAATAATGTTTATGTGAGATTTTCAAAACTTAAATAACTGAAGCTATTTGGTTTAGCACATGAATCTTTTTTTTTATTGTCCATAATGAGTTCCATTGTTTAGTGGGCCAACCATGAGTTGTTATCCCCAATTCCTCATTGCCCCCCCTTCCCCACCCCAGTCAGCTGGATATCCTCCTCCGTGGGCCTTCTGTATCAGTCTTTGTGGTAGGGGACCATGGCTAGCCCAGTCTTCGGCCGGGTTCTCATGACCCAAGGGTGTTGTTACTGAGGGTTGCCAAGTCTCTGCTATTCTCCCCCACCACGGCTCTCACAATCTTTCCGCCCCCTCTTCCGCTCAGTTCCCTGAGTCGTGGTGGGTGAGTATTGAGGCTGCTATGGTGTTGTGAGCTTAGGGGTTTTTGTGTCGAGATTCGTTGGTTTCTGTCACACTGGCTTATCTTTTGTTGACTGAATGGCTATGGCTGTGGGTTCCTTGTACATCCAATCATTCTCTGTGGGGTTCCATATGGATCCTCCTCCGTATGACTCTGGTGGCTCATCTCATGCCAGGATCTCAGTTTTCTGCCTGCAATCGGTTGGTAGGGTTATATGGGCCATAGCTCCCTCGCTGTATCCTGAAAAATACAAACACAATCTCCATAGGAGAATGAGGTCAGTATCAGTTAACAAATATACAACAATCTGGATTACCTAGCTTCTATTTTCAAAAGCCTCCCCGGCAGTCACTCGCATAGTGCATCTTTTCTTGGGAGCCCAATGTATGGGATCCCATGCAAATTGCCCTGAATCCCCGGTTCCAATCAAGGGTTCCCCCTCACTGAGTGGAATATTTGGCCAAATTTAATAGCTGTTGATTGTCTCCCCCAGGCTCAGGCTCCTCCATTGCACAAGTAGCACATGAATCTTGATTCACATTCACTAAAACTTTCAAGGTGTAATTGATCTTGCTTTGGAGGATTTAAAATTGTATTTGATAAAAGATGCAAAATAACTGAACTTTCTGGAGAAACAAGCTTTAAAAAGAGTGTTTCATAGTTATTCTATTATCCCTGCTCGTATGAAGATGTACCCACTCCAACTCAACTCACAAATATATGTAACCACCGTTTTTCATGGTAAGGTCTTGCTTTAGCCCACGCTGAACTGGAATGCCCTATGTAGTCCCCAGCTGGCCTTCAACTCATAGAAGCTCCTACCTCTGCCTCCCAAGTGCTGGGATTAAAGATGTGCATCACCACAGCTGACTAAATGGAGCAAATATTAATTTCAGTTACATTTCAATTAAAACCAGAATCTTATGATTCCTTGTCTTTATTATGCTTTGCTTCAGAATATGTTTGCAATATCAATACTCATATATATTCATATCATGCAACTTCTATCTGTAGTTGGTTTTAGTTATTAAAGGTTACATAGTTGAAAAATTAATTAGAATTGCCTAAAAATAACTTTAAATTTTAAGATAAAAATAGAGACAAATTATCTAAATCATTATCATGGTACACACATGTTCTACTTAAACAGTTTATAGCAAAACACCAATTAGTAAACTCTTTTATAAAGGTCAAATGAGAAATGAACAATTGATAAGGCAGAAGAACTGAAGCTATGAAATTTAAGAAGGTTATTATAAGAGTTATAAGCAGCATTTTAATATGCACTACATCAGTCCTCATTAAAATATATGAATTTAGGGCTGGGGACAGGGCTAAGTTGGTAAAGCGCTTAGTGTACAAGAAAAAGGCCTTGAGTTTAGATCCCTAGGCCCCATGTAAATATGCTTGGCACTGTGGTAGGCATCTGGAATCGCAATGTCGGCGATGCAGGGAAATAAAGATCATTCCTGGGACTTACCTGATATCTTTTATACTGGAATCAGTGAGTTTTATGTTGGGTGAGATCTTGACTCAAAGAATAAAGAGGATCATGATTGAGGAGACATCCAAAGTCAATTTATAGCCTCCACAATCATACAGAGGCAAAACCCCCTCACACACAGTTCACACACATACACAATAAAATATACTAAAAAACAATATTTCATGTTCAAGACAAAATTAATTTCAATAATTATGTCAATACTCATATGGAGTATGTTTATTAATAGATATGTTGCTTCAAGAAGTTAGTACATTTATTTATCACACAAAGAAAAAAGGAAGACAAATACTAAAGAAAAAGGACTGAGCTTATTACTGAGAATTTAAGTTCCGTTAACATAATCCATTAACAGTGCTAAAGGATTTAAATTTTGTAGTGCTACTAACAAAAACTAGCATACATCTGAAATTACTTGCAAAAAGTAAAGCACATATAAAAAGCTTTATAAAATAATATAATCTCATGCAAAGCATTTTAATATATAATGTTTTGTATCTAAATCAAATATTTTATATCTATGATAACCAACATCTAATAAATTAAAATCTAATGATTAATAAATCACCATTAATTCTAAATATTATTTCATGTCAGATTATAACTAAGATATCTTCATTACCGTAATTTTTAAACATTGACTGTCGTAATCATGAATCTAATTGTTCATTTTAAGGCTAACTTAAAGCACACTAAGGTAAATATATTTAGTAGTGTAAATTATTTGTTATTTTAATTGGACAAATATATTGGATGTAATTTACTTAAAATATTCAAGTTAAAACAGAGTGCAGACAACATTGGATTGCCTTCCATGAGTAATGATAACATTTTCTCTTGAAAAGATACCATTTTTGTGTGTTCCCAGCTATACTTGAATACTAAAATATTGAAATTGCTATAGGAAGCCGTGATAATCCACCTGATTCTGATACTAGAAGTTAGTAACCCTCATCAAGAGCCACTCTCTTCCGTCTCCCAGAAGACAGAACACTGAATTTCTCAGCCCTGTTACAGGCAGGCAAGATTCTATACTTATTTTTCCCAAAGACATTAGTGGAAGTGATATGTGACAGTTCAAGGCCACTTCAATTAACTTTGTGTGAGAGACTTTCCATTCTCTTCCCTTCAGCTACAGCAAAGTTGGAGGATGCCCTGGTGGGAAGATGGTAAGGCCACAAAGATCAATTGCTGTGTCGCTAGCTGAATGGCTGGGCTGGGGACAGATGCCACTCTGACAATCAGCCAGCCCCACAGTGGTGCCAAAGTGGAGGAAGGAGAGAGAAAAAAGAAAACAGATTTCAATGTTGAGGGCCAGAACATCATAAATAACTGGACATTAAAAATGTCTAAGTGAAAGTAGCATAAAAATCATTTTCTTTTAAATTTAATCTTCTTTTTCAGATTTTGATTGTGTTGTTTTACTTCCTTGGCACTGTACTTCTTTTCACTTTTGGTATTTAAATTCCCATGGTTCGTACACTTCCTCCTAAGGCCACATTCTAGAATTTATTTACGAACAACTTTCATTTCTATAAATGTATGTGAGTGGTCAAAAAAAGGAATGGAAAAATTTATTTGTCGTTTGCTGTATGGGTTTAATTCTGAACACACGTGCTCCTATTTGTAGGAGAATGGGAATATGTTCACTGTGTGTAGTAGTCCTAAAATGCTTGTTTTCTTTCTTTTGACTCAAAGTAATTAGAGATTATCATTACATCTCCTTGATGATGGTCAGGATACACTAGTTCCCCTGGAGTTTTTGTAACTCTTAGGAAGTATGCTGAAACTCCCAGTTCCAAAGCAACCTCACCAAAGAAATTAAAACTTTCAATACTTGAATTTTTAAATATTTTAAATTGCTAAGAAGTGTGTTGAAAAGATATTAAAAATATTAACTTATAAAACTAATGATATAGTCATATATGGGTTTGGGTGTGATCAATTAGGATACAGCCTAAGCTTTTGCAGAAAGTATGAGGCATTCAGAAGCTGAAAGAATATGTGATCATTGAGGCATCAATTTCACATGACAGAAAGCCCAGACATCATAGTTACTTTGATGCTCCTCTCAATAGTTCACAGTGGACATGTGTCTTTTCAAAGAAGTAACTAAGTAAATGCTACTTAAACTGAGCTGTATGGTGCCTTATTGTTGTGTACTCTACCAACATGAACCCAGGATATTGCTTGTCATCATGAGGTTCAATGCCTCAGAAGAAAACTTTTATGTTGTAAAATAGTCTAAATTGAAAAGTGTAAATAATCATGTTCAATTTTCTAATCTTGTCATATAGTAATATAATAAATGTCTTGCCAGGACAATTAAACATTATTCCATGAATTCTGGAACAAAGTAAATTTCATGACTTTTTAAAGATGAGCTAAAAAGTAATCCTATATCATTATTTTAACGTAAGAAGAAGATTCAAAAATAAATTTCTATCTTTGGAAGGCTAAGGTTTCAAGAAACAATCTGATTTCCCCTTGCCATGGCTTCAACTCAATGCTTTCAAGGTCATCAAGTAATAAACTTGCAAAAATGTGAGCATCTTCTCTGGTAAGCCAGCTCATTGAGATGGATATCATTGTATTCAAGTTTGGATAATCATTCTATAATTAATGATCCAGCATATGTCCAAATGAGCATGTCTCAACTTTATTTTAACCTATGATTCATTTTGGTAAACATCAAACTCTTATATTCTCCATTAATGTCATTTGAGTTTCAAAATAAATTAGGTATTGTCACCAAGTATGTCAAATCAATGATAATATTAGTAAGAAAATATTATAATGTGAGAGATAAGAGCATTCTGGGCTTAAGGTCTGCCTGTGTGGCACAAGGGTTATGGTCCTAGAGACTCAAGATTAAACACACAATGTAGGTCATTTTCAATGTCGTTCATTTTACTCTTCAGTTTCCAAGCTGATCTTCTGTTGTAAAGTTTGTTTGACTTTGTATTTCTTGACTAATTGGTTAAAACATTAGTCCCAGGGTTTACTTTTGTTATTTTATTTTTAGAAACAGCCAGTTCACTTGCAATGTCATATCCAAATTCAACATCTTGTTTCTGAATTCTGTTTGGGCACATTCTAGGCAGGCATTCCGCTATGCAACTCCCAGGTCCAATTCATTGCACCTATACTTCACAAAGGTGTATGTCCATCTGACTCTCTAGAAACAAGATGAAGAAATGTGAGCAGATCTAAAGGAATAGAAACCACATGCATGAGCCTTGGCAAACAAACTGAATATAGAAATCCTGGAAGTTTGATTTTTGATCAAAATACTTGATTGTATTTAAGAAAAATCATAAAGAAATTGGGACTAGGCTACAATTTAAGGAGATGATACACATCCCAAAATTTTCTCAAAGCCAGCATATTTAACTCCATTTTATTTTTAAAATACTTTTATGAGCCGTTGTTAGTTGATTATATACTTAACATATCTTCAGCCAAAGAGTAGACTCACAAGAATTGTAGCCATATTTGAAATGAATTTATTTGAGTAAAGTGACAATTTTTTTTCTTGAAACTGAAAATTTACTACAACAACTTAACAAAACAGAACACTGTTCATATTCCTTTGTTTTGGAAAAGAAATATTGGTGACAAGAGAATTATGAAGGTAGAATGAAAAACACTGAAAGAAAACCCCATTACTATACATGGTAGTAAAATATATATCATATATTCATATATATAATACTATATATTTATACCCATATTTACTTATATAAATATACTGTTTTATATTTATATTCATTTATATAAATGTTATATAACTATATATAATAAATATATATTTAAATTTTACCTGCCCTAAGAAGGTACGGACAGAGAAGTGAACCATCAGCATGTATAAGTGGACAAATATCATGGATCGACTCCCTGTGTTAAACCCACATTTATTTATTCTGGGTAAACTAATCATCATGGCATTATCTTGCCTAGAGCAAAGATCCAGCTGCATACCACTACTGGGTAATTCCAAAATTATAAAAATTAAGTAGCTTTTCAAAACTTTGATTCTGTATTCTCAATTGCATCTTCATTAATATTCTATAACTAAAATAAGTTCTATCCCTCAGAAGTTCCAATGCTAATATCTACAAATTTTATGTTTTCTTACCATGATAAAAGTAGGGAATTTTTACCGACATCTGTCCTTAAAATTACTTACAACTTCCCTGATTTCATTCAGAGTGTTCTCTCTGTTCACATTTTGAGCTCTCTAAACTATTCAGAAAGACATTGGTTTAATGTAAATACAATGTTACATTTCCAATGATAAAAAAATTGCTTCACACTGTGGTTTTTTAATGAAATATATGTTGGGATACATGTAGTAAGTACTTTACACAGACATGTCACAAAAGTTTGTGGTCCAGTTAATGAACACATAGAAATTTGGTTTTGAATACTTTTATTAGTTGATCAATTATATTTAGGGTTTAGCATAAATTTAAATAAACTTATTTTGAAGACAAATTTAATGTTTATTTTCCATTCCTTACACTCTCAAGAGTCAGGCATTTTCTCTCTCTCTCTCTCTCTCTCTCTCTCTCTCTCTCTCTCTCTCTCTCTCTCTCTCTGTGTGTGTGTGTGTGTGTGTGTGTGTGTGTGTGTGTGATAGGTTTTGTTGTCAACTTGATATTTTTAATTACCTTGGGTGGGTCTCTGATGATGTTTACAGGAAAGCAGCTTTTCAGTAAGGCGCAGGATACAAAGAAGCTCAGAGAAGCTAGAAATGAACATCCCTTCCTGGAAGGGCAGTGCAGGAAGGAAATTCCAAAGACTCAGGAAGCCTACCCTTCCAGGATTGGATTGTAAGACCTTTCCCTAAAATTATATAAAGGGAGAGAAAATCCTACCCCTGTCCACCTGTTTTGTTGCTGTGTGCATGGTGTTGGTGATAGGCTTCTCTCTGTGCTTAGAACTGTGAATAGGGCACAAATCTCTTTCACCATTATGGAACTTCCCCTAAATCTGTAACTTCAATAAATCCTTTTGTCTCATAAATTTTACATGGTTTGGAGATTCATCCCAGCAGTGTGTGGCTGACTATGGCAGTGTGTGTATGTGTGTATGTTTGTCTCTGTGTTCTGTGCAGGGATAGAACCCAGGTTCTATGCCTTCCAGTCAAGTGTAATCTCACCAAGCTACATCACCAGTCGAAATATTCTTTTCACATATGAATGGGTTTCA
>PVHP010032383.1:0-20305 GCA_004024765.1 Zapus hudsonius | reverse complement strand
TTTTTTTTTTTACTTTATTGTCCATAATGAGTTACAACATTTAGTGGGCAAACAATGAGTTGTTATCCCCAATTCCCCACTGCCCTCCCCTCCCCCCTCCACTGGATAACCTCCTCCATGGGTCCTCTGGATCAGTCCTTGTGACAGGGGACCATGGATAGCCTAGTATTCAGCCAGGTTCTCCTGGCCATGCCTCTGGATAATCTCCCCCATCACGGCTCTTACAATCTTTCCGCCCCCTCAGGGAAGAGGTGGTTTTGACAGAATGCCTCCTGGTCGGGGTGGGCGTCCCTTGCCTCCCTCTAGAAGAGATTATGACGACATGAGCCCTCTCCGAGGACCTCCCCCCCCCCTGTAGAGGTGGCCGGGGTGGCAGCAGAGCTAGCAATCTTCCTCTTCCTCCACCTCCACCACCTAGAGGAGGAGATCTAATGGCCTATGACAGAAGAGGAAGACCTGGAGACCGCTATGATGGCATGGTTGGTTTCAGTGCTGATGAAATTTGGGATTCTGCAATAGATACATGGAGCCCATCAGAATGGCAGATGGCTTATGAACCACAGGGTGGCTCAGGATATGATTATTCCTATGCAGGGGGTCGTGGCTCTTAAGGTGAATCTTGGTGGACCTATTATTACTACACAAGTAACTATTCCCAAAGATTTGGCTGGATCTATCATTGGCAAAGTTGGCCAGCGTATTAAGCAAATCCGCCATGAGTCTGGAGCTTCGATCAAAATTGATGAACCTTTAGAAGGATCCGAAGATCGGATTATTACTATTACAGGAACACAGGACCAGATACAGAATGCACAGTATTTGCTGCAGAACAGTGTGAAGCAGTATGCAGATGTTGAAGGATTCTAATGCAAGATATTTTTTCTTTTTTATAGTGTGAAGCAGTATTCTGGAAAGTTTTTCTAAGACTAGTGAAGAACTGAAGGAGTCCTGCATCTATTTTTTTTTTTTATCTGCTTCTGTTTAAAAAGCCAACATTCCTCTGCTTCATAGGTGTTCTGCATTTGAGGTGTAGTGAAATCTTTGCTGTTCACCAGATGTAATGTTTTAATTCCTTACAAACAGGGTTGGGGGGGAGGGCATGCAAAAACTAACATTGAAATTTTGAAACAGCAGCGGAGTGAGTGAATTTTATTTTTTGTTCATTGTTGGTGGTTTTAAAAAAATTCCCCCCATGTAATTATTGTGAACACCTTGCTTTGTGGTCACTGTAAACATTTAGGGGGGGTGGGACAGGGAGGAAAGTAATAGTCCACATGTCCCTGGCATTTGTTCAGAGCAGTGTGCAGAATGTAATGCTCTTTTGTAAGAAACATTTTATGATTTTTAAAATAAATTTAGTGAATCTAAAAAAAAATCTGCCCACTGATCAGCCTTTTTTAGACTTAAAAATTGATAAATTATACATTAAATTTCACTCATTTTCTATTATTTTTTCCTTACTGAAATTTCTATTCTAAGATAGATAGATAGATAGATAGATAGATAGATAGATAGATAGATAGCAAAGGAAAGTATCACATGATTGTAGGATCTGCCAAGATCAAAATTTAAAGGCCAACCCAGAGTTTCTAAAACTCAGAAAGTGTTTTCCCTTATGGCCTTCAATAGATTAAATTAAATTTCACCCACATTATGGTAACTAAGTTGCTTTATATAAAGCATTCTGATTTAACATTTCTTATGTACACCAGCATTTAAATATCCTGACTTGTATTTGTTCAAGTATCTAAGTAACAGCACCCAACCATGTCCATGCACAGTGTCAGTAGTCAAAATTTATTGGTAATTACTACAGAAATGTACATAGATGAAATTTTAAAAATGAGATTAATGTATGCTAGACAAAGGAAATTTTCAAAATTCATTTTAAAAAATATTGTACAAGACACTATTATTCACATATAGCCCTGATGTAGTTGTGGTACCTTGATTACTTGTATATATATATATATATATATATATATATATATATATATATATATATATATATATATATATGCACAATCACCCTGAACACCCTCAAAAAACCAAAAAAAAAAAATCCCTAAATGGAGAATGGGGGAATATATTTAAGTCAAAATCTCATATAAGATGTATTTGTCTTGGGGACACAGTGACAGCTACCTCTGTAGCATATGTGACTCATGTTCATTGTCTTGTTGTCAGAGTGAACCTCCTGAACATTTCTGCTCAAGTTTCTGATGCTTTCCTCATAGTCCCTGACACCAAGCCAAAGAGATTGGTCACCATGAAAAAAAATGATAGAACTACTTACTTAGATATATAGATACTTTGATAGACATAATAAGTATTTACATTTGGATATTTGCAAGTGAACCCAGAAGATTACAAAGAAAGGAATTGCCCTGCATTCTGATATATTCTATAAAGGTGCTTTAGACTTCTCCCAGGCAGTCTAGGTGCTTCTCTTTGTAGGAGAGGGAGAGAACGGAGAGAACGATGCATTGAGGAACTTCTGATAGAAGGAAAAAGATAGGTCTGATTTGTCCACAGACTACTGAAATAGTGCTTTAGGAGTAACCAGAGAACATATGACAATAGAGCTTTGCAGAGGCTGGTCTCCCACATATACGAGGTGATTTTAGGCCATAGATATGTGCAGAGGACCTAAAACACATGCAAAATGAGCTTAAAAGTATGGGCGAGCCAGAAGGATCAGGAGTCAAAGGAATGAGTCTATACAGGACATAGATGTGATGAGGGCGCTGGAATGTGATGACATGTTTTAGGGAAGGCCGCAATTAGAGCTTTAGAAAGTCTTTGTAGGCTTTGTGAGCAGGCACTAATAAGCAGGCTTGGAGTCACATTTTTTAAATTTAAACATATGAGAATTTAAGAAGGGCTTTTATCATATATACTGAGAGAGAGAGAGACAGAGAGAAAGAGACAGAAAGAGGGAGAGAGAATATTCCTAAAATGAGGAGATGCTGTTCAGTGCAGTTTGCAACTTGACTTATCCAAGTTAGGATGGTAACAGCAAGCTGAGCAGGGGAATGGAATACATGTGTTCCTGCGATAAAAAGAGGAAGAAATGAGGAAAATTCAACCTTGGTTTTCTTCTTCATCCCTAGTGCAAGGAGAGCATCAAATAGGGAGATAAAGTATGAAAAAGCCCTTTTTATCAATTTGACAGGAAAATAAAGAATTAGGAGGATACTAAAAGAGTTAAAATATTCAAGTATAAATTTCTCAGAAATATTCCAGTCATATGCTGCAAACATTTATTTTTTCCACAAATATAGCAATGAAATATATGCCAAAATACAGGAGTGAAACCTACCAGATGTCCAACAGCCTCAAGCCACATGGATATTGGTCAGAATTTGAAAACTCACAGATGTAAGACAGTCTGTTATTCTGCTTAAAGCACTATTTTCATTTCAGAGAAGCCACTGAAGTGTGTGACCACGTGGATATACTTACATGTTAGTGTCATAATGGTGATTAGATGAAGATTGCATTTATGTTATAAATGTATCGTCTGACTTCTTCCACTTTTTATTTTTGTTTTATAGTCATATGTGTGTGATAAAATAATTCCCAAGTAAATAAAACCAATGTACACATCCTCAGGTAAATGAAGACTTACTCCTTTTTAGGTGAAATTGCTTTCACTACTTAAATATTGTGTTTTTGAGATGGAAGACAGTGTATTGATATTTTAACATAGAACATATTTGTATGATTAGCTAACATGAATTACCTGCCTGTATGTATTAGGACTTGTGGTAAACATTGTCCCCAGGCAACATAAGTTTGATTCACCTTTCATGGAAATAGAATTCTGTTAGAAAGGTATTTCCACAGGCCTGGTCCCTTTGAAGAAACAGAGCAAGGATGTTTGTCTTACTGTAGTAATACTTTAAAGGAAACTCACAAAGATTCATGGTAGAAGCAATATTGAAGGTGAATGGGACCAAGGACACTTTGGGTATTCTGAGGAAGATATACCACTTGCTAAATGACTAAAGAAAAAGGTCTGGTCAAGTCAATACAGGGAAAAGGAGGATTAAAGGCTGAAAAAAAAATAACATCATGTGTAATGCATTGAAGGTAGAAAGAAGTTCATTCGCATAGAGAACCATCATAGCCCCATGTATCTCTTCAGATTAATAAGGAGAGTGTGAAAAGACCAATGATAATTGGTTCATGGCAGAGTTTGTAGTTTATTCTAGGAACAAGGGGTGACACTGAAATAGTTTTTTGGGAAGAGATGTAAAGTTTATTACGCATAAAGAATATTATCACTAATGAAGGCAAACAAACCAGGACTCAATGGTAATGGATAGAAATAGCTATTTGGAAGGTGAACATCTGATCATGTGACCATTGCACATCAATTGATTGGTCAGATAGAAGAGCACAGGACTTGAGGGCATCAAAGGACTTTCCTTTGTGTCCACACTGTCTTCTCTGTCACATCTGTGACTTCAAAAGAGGACACACTCAGATGCCAGTAAAGGGGCTTCCTAAGACTGTCCAGGCTTATCTCTGTAATCATGGTCATGGCAACACCATTAAAAATAATGGATTCGCTTGGATGATTTCCCCATGATAATTGAATGAGTAAAGAAAGTTTAATCTGAGAGCTAGGATGAAATAGCCCTTTGGCGGTACAGTTTTATCAGGAGAGATGGAAACACTATGCTAAATTGTCATTGTGAGGTCTTAAATAAAAGCAGAGGTGGTAATGAAACTTGGATTACCAAAGCAACTTGGTAATGATCGCTTTTGTTACTATTCTGGGGATTGTTACTCAGTCTACATGCAAAGAAACAATCAGGTTCTTGATAGATCTCAAGGTCACACTTCCTTTCTCTGGGAACCTAATTCTGTTTCTTCTACAGGTAAGCAGAGACTGAGCCCCTGCCTCCAATGTGTAGAATGATTGCTCTGTTGACATTAAATTGAAGTGAAAATAAAAAGAAGTAAAAAACATATGTCAAAGAGTGCACACTGCAAAGCAGGTAAAAGAAGACCGTGGGCCCTCTTGGTGTGACCCAGGTGGTCTCCTGCACTGCTCCAGTTTTCCTAAAACTGGGCTCAGTAAGGACAATTATTTCTCCCCTTCTTCCACTTTGTATTTGACTGCATATTTCACCAGCTGTCCACCAGGTCATGTTGCCTTTCCTCAAGTATTTCTATAACTCCCTCTCATTTCATTCTTGAGTGAATTTCAGTCCCATCGTCATCATATCCGTTCAAGGGTTTCTTTTGTATCCCTCTGTTTCATTTTAGTTTCCTTCCAGGTAAAGAATGTCAATGGATTATATATTGTTTGTTTGAAGAGTTTGAAGAGTTTGTGTCTCGTGTATTCTTTCCATCCTAAATTTCATCCAGGGCTCACTATTTCTTCCTCCTAATCCAGTGGTACCCTGTACTTCACATCCACAGATTCAATAGTTCCCTCTCCTCTACCAGCATCATCCCAGTTTCTGTCAGGATGAATCCAGGTGGAAAGACTGGCGCTCCACTTTCATTTCTTCTTCTGTCTCTTCAGGATCAAATCTGAACAAGTTCAAATCACCTGAAACAAGAGGAACCAAATTAATCAATCTTTCAAATGGCATTTGTTCATTAACATAGAATGTCTTTTTGTTTCACATAAAGTTTATAGATTGTTTTCTAACCCCTTCCTCTTTTGAAGAAAATTCTAAGGATAGCAAACACTAAGTAGTCTCAGGAAGTGAACCTTGCTGCCTGTATTAGTTACGTTTCTCATTGCTGTGACAAAGTACTTGAAAAGGGCAATTTAAAGAGGAAAGCTTCTTTTATTTTTTTGGATTATAGCTCAAGGTCACAGTCCACTCTACAGGCGGCAGGTAGCTTGAATGCTAACACAGCTCATCACATTCAGTCCACAGTCAGCAAGGAGAGAGATGAATTCTGCAGCTCAGCTCACTTAATCTGTTTTATTCAGTCTGGGAACACAGCCCATGGTAAGGTGTCACCCACACGTCATAAGGGTCTTCCACCTCAATTATCCCAGTCTGGAAAATCTTTAACAGAATTGCACAAGGTTTGTTATCATGTTGAGTCTAAATTCTTACAAATTGGAAATTAAAATTAATCCTCAGATCCATGTTGAGGGGATTTACTAGAGACATGCCCCAACCCTCCAAAACATGTCTGCTTCTTGAACAACTCATAGCCCCCTGCATTACATGGAACATTCTGGCGAACCCATTGAGAAGGGTCCTTAGTGGAATAGGAGCTGGGAGGAGGGAAATGAGGGGGGTGTCAACACAAGAATCATACATACAGAGTTTCTGCACATATATTTGTGTAGATGCTTGAGGAGATTGTTTAGTTAGCAAGAATAGAACTGTCAGATTGTTCTCTCAGATGAGAATCACTCAGGCACATTTCCAAAGGCAGAGCATGTAAGGTGAGTTTAATATGTGTGCAAGCCATGTATGAAATAGGAGAAGGAAAGAGAATTTGGTGGCCAGAATATATCAACTTTTTTCGGTAGACCTTTAAACAAAGGAGAAAGATGGTGTGATATGAAATTTGAAGAAAAAATAATTTTAGCTCATGTGGTGGATCTAATCCATGTAAGAGCAAGACCAAAGAAACCAGTTTGAAGGTTGTCACTGTTCTCTATCCCCCTATTAAAAACTTTCATAAAAATAAATGCATTTTTAAGACATGTCCAGACCAAACAGAAATGGTTTAGAACAGATAATCAACTCCTATTTCACCTGTAGTTTGCTTAGCAAAATCTGTTTTGGAGTAAGTCCATGTAGTAGCAGTGATGAAGGACACAGCTCTAAAGAATGGCACCACATTTCATGATCTTGGGTAATATTGTTTTGATGTAATCTGTTTAGTTATTTCCATCTCCTCATTTCTTCAATGCTTGTTTCTCATTTCCTCTTCTTTCCTCCCTCAACAGTCCTCATTCTTATTCTTACTCTCAAGTCTTTTTTTATTTCTCATTTGAAAAAAAAACATATATACCACATTCTCAGATACCTATTTCCAAATGTACTCACATGAGATTGTTGCACACTTTCTGTAATTTTGACATAAATGTGCTGTAACATCCATGTTTCTGGGATGAACATTGAACTAATCGCAGTTTATGGGAAGAAGGGATTTATTTCAGGCTCACAGATTCAGAGAAAGTTCCACCAATGGCAGAAGAAACTGACTCCCTTTTGTAGATCCAAGCAGAGAGAAACCACCAACAGCTAGAAAAACTCAAAAGCAGCAAATGCAAACTACCAGAACTCAAATTCCTTTCTCCACACCTTTGCGCTAAGAATCCAGAACCACACCAAACACATCTTAAGGCTGGACAATAAGATCCACCAGTGATAATATCACCACCACTCCCCCATCCTGTAGGAGGGATCTTCCTGCTAAAGGCTATGTATAAAGTTTATTTAAGAATGTCTGAGTCAATGGGCCCATAAAAACAATCACTTTGAGACTATAACATGATTCAGACCTTTTTCTTGTAGTTCTGCTCTCCCACCCCACTATGTTCCTTGACTTCACTGTAGTGATGGTTGGTTTCATTTCATGATCTTTAGTCAACCAATACGCATATCCCACAAACTGTCCTTTATCCATGACAAAATATGAAAAAAAAATTGTACTCTTTGACTTGTGTCTCTTTCCAATGAAATAGTGTGATATTTTGAATGTAAATGTATGTCCCCCTTAGCCTGGGGTATTTTTCATTAATATTACACTTACTATTTAGTCTCTAGCAGGGAGAGCCCTGCTGGAAGAGGTGCGTCACTGGAGGTGGATCTTGAGTCCAGCCCTACTAGGTGTGTTTACAGCCACCTTGAGCTTGGCTCTTTGGGTTTGATGGTGCTGTTTTTTTTCTCTCTCTGCTGTGAATTTAGGATGAAGAAAGCCAGTTTCTTCCATCATGGTGAAACTTTTGCTTTTCTCTCATAATCTGCTTCTGGTTGAATGTTTGTCCCAATAAAAATATAATTACAACAAAGAGTTTTCTATATATTTCTCTCTCTCCCTCTCTCTCTCTCTCTCTCTCTCTCTCTTCTCTTTTCTTCTCTTCTCTTCTCTTCTCTTCTCTTCTCTTCTCTTCTCTTCTCTTCTCTTCTCTTCTCTTCTCTTCTCTTCTCTTCTCTTCTCTTCTCTTCTCTTCTCTTCTCTTCTCTTCTCTTCTCTTTCTGTCTTTTCTTGAAATGACCAAAAAGTTTTATAATTGTGTCTTTTTGGCTTCAAAGAATACTGATAAATTTCTCATTGATAATTTGGTTAGAACTGAAATCTCAGTTTACCCAGCAACATTTGGAGCATCTAATCATTCCATTGTCACTAAGCTGCTCACACACTTCACCAGCTACACATTCAAAGTCTTATTTTCTGCCTCTTCACATTCCCAAGCTGAAAAATTTTAACATGCCCAGAAAGTTCATTCTATGACACAGGACACAACCTACCTGGGTGATCTTATCATGCTCTCTATATTTTTTAAATATTTATTTATTTATTTATTTATTTATTTATTTATTTATTTATTTATTTATTTCAGAGACAGTGAGAGAAACAGGCAGGCAAAGAGTGAGAGAATGGGCGTGCCAGGGCCTCCAGCTACTAAAAATTGACTACAGATATGTGCACCTCCTTGTCCATCTGTCTTTATGTGGGCACAAGGGAATTTAACTTGTGTCCTTCTGCTTCCAAAGCAAATGCCTTAAATGACCACAAGCAATCTCTCCAGCCCTCTATATTTTTAAATATAGAATTATGTTTGAAATTTTCTCACTTCTAACCCCCAAACTTCCATCATCGGAATTCTATGTAAAGAACATGATTTATAAGACATGTCAGGTAGCTTTCTCAAGCATTTTAATTTAGAATGTGGATATTGGCACTGCTTTTCTTTCTTTTCCTTCTTTTATTTCCCCTAAATCTTATATCATTAATGTGATGATAGCCAAACCCCAAATCTTAGATCATGACTGCATCTATCATCAAAAGTGTACTATTAGCACATCTTCTATGTTTGAAATTCATTCGTGAAAAGACCACGAATGAATTGGAAAATTCATGAAGATTAATTTAATAGTTACTATAAATATCCATAGAAGAGTTTCTACAGAAATAGATGAGAAGCTGGTAGATAGTATTAAATGTAGGTAAGTAGATAAATATGACCTAAGGAACATGTGCAGTGATGAAATGGTGCTTTTCCACCATCAACAGTTGTTTACAAGAGTGAAAATTTACATTTATGTTACCATTTTCCCCTAAATATTTCTTATAATTTCATTGGTATTCATCTCAATCCTTGAAATAATTATATACTCTGTTAGAAAAATTTAATCCCGCCATGAATCTTTTTGCATATTTCATTGTCTTTATTTATTGCTTCCAGGTGAGGAAAAATAATGGCAGTGATTAAAATAAATCTATCAGTCTCCTAATGATTGTATATGAAAATGATTGCAACCATTATTGTTTGAAGCAGGACAGCTTTATTATCCCGAAGTTGTGAAAGTAAAAAGGCTAAAATAGATTCCAAATAGCTAAAATTAATGTGTTTTCAAGTTCTAAAATTTCCAGGATTCTTCTAAGACTCTAGAGGAGTCTCCATTTCTGTTTCTTTTCAAGCTTCTAGAGTTGCTGATATTTTTTGTTGACCACTCCTTTCCATCGTCACGAAAGCAATCACATCATAGTCCAATAGCTCCTACACTTGCTATGTGGTCTTCACCAAGTGTGTTCTTTTGTTTTTTATATAGGAATAAATATCGCTTTGAGCATTGTCTTCCCAGCTGGATAACCCACAATATCTCCTCATCTTAAAATACACAAGTGAATTGAATGTACATTTTGTATCGATATGTACATTAACACCTTTGTACTATTTCTTAGTTTGAGATGTGAATATTTTTGGAAGCCAATTTTCTCCCTACTACAAAATACTGAGCTATCTCATTAACTAGAAGTAGACATGAAGTTTAGCTTAAAAACTATCATATTTAACTACTACCTATAAGCATACAGAGGAATCCCATTTCAGAGAATTTATTAGTTATTCAAGTGATGCATATTTTTAAATAATAAAAAATAAACTTTCAGTGGAATTTATTTTGTATGAAAAGAGTAAGAAGAGTAATAGTACAATTACAACTAGAAGGCTCTTTTAAAATGCTTTCCCACTGAAATGTGGAGCAAAGATTCAAGAGAAATAAGTGCCATAGCCAAGATTGTATCATTGATCCAGGATGGAATATAAAGCCCAATGGTACCCACTTTTGTTCTCAATGACGAAGTGTCCATTCATCTAGCTAAATTCAGTGACTCCCAAAGAGTACATGGACAATATGCCCATAAATTCTACTACTAGAGCTCTTTTCCCTGTATCCCTATGCTAATTTGAATAGTCCTTTACAATTATAATGTGGATATTTTTCTTATGGAGCTAGGGAGATTGCTGGGAGGTAGTGGTTGCCTGTCATGTTCAAGGTCATGGGTTCAGGTTCCAGCACCTCGATAGAAGTAAAACAAAATCAAAGTATTTGAATAATCCTTATCATTTTATGTTGAAGAATATTAGAAATATCTGTGTTTGTATTTGATACACAGGCTTCTCTTTCTTTGAAAGAATAAAATAGTTACTTGATGTCAAATCTTTTTAACTTAAAAAAGTTTACTTCCAATGATCACTTGAAAAGAGGAAATTAATGGTTTTAATTTTAAACTGCTACTGTGAAATGATTGCAATTTAAATGGAACAAGCTGCCTAGTTTTCAATGAGACAGGGTCCACAGATAAATAATTTGGGGGGGTGAAAAATTGACTTGTTATGTTTTCAGATGGTAAGACACTCCTAAGCCCTATTAATTCATGTCTATGATATGGCATGTGTTTGATGTTCTATTTTTGTTTGTGATAAGCTTAACAATTAAATTGACAAAGATAAAGGAATATTATAATTTGGGTTTCTGTGGTTATTGGATGTGCTCCTCTTATATATAAAAGCATGATTCAACCAGCCCTGTGATGGTGAAAACTTAGCAAAGGAAGACAACCATTCATTCTGCCACTTCGTAATGGTAGCTTTTTATCCTACGACCCAAGGTCAATTGCATTGTCTTTGGTGAAAGATAGAGAACTATTGCTAAGAAAGATTTTACTGGGCAGCAATTCTGAATCTATTTCCTCTGATGAAATGTCAATAGCTTTCTAGGACAAAGTGTAGTTTTTTTCTAGAAACAAAGGTGAAATTGGTTTGGGAATGTACTCCACAAATCAATCCCCTTCAATATAAAATGTTGAAGAAGGAAAAATTAAGATGTAATCCAATATGCTCTTATGTTTCCGTCTTTTTTATTTTAATTCATCAAGCATATTGCATTTTCTCCAAAAAACCAATTTAGGTTAGCATTGATGTTCTTCTAATGCTTTTAGAGTCTTAAAACTTGTAGTAAAAAGTCAGCTTCTCTGAACAAGAAATCCTTGAGAACTTGTAAGATCAGTTCCTCAGAAAGCACAGCTTCAGAGGATACAGTCTGGATGCAGCATTGTGGCAAAGAAGCTAGAATATAAAATTTATAGATTAATTATCTAAAAAAATTATAATTATATACATGGTCTTTATGATTGAAATAAAATTTAAAATTATTTCATATCTTGTGTTTACTTTTGTAACAAGTGTTGAAGCATGCATGCCCACATTGTCCTAGCAAACTGATGTCTAAGGTAGAAGTTCAAGTTCAAAGCATACCAGGCCTACAAAGTTCAAGTCTCCTCTGAACAACTTAGTGAGGTCCTATGTCCTAATTATTTTTTAAAGCCTAGGGATATTGATCAGTGTTAGTGTCTGTCTAGCAAATCCAAGAAAAAAGCTTTTTTTTTTTTTCAGAGTAATGAAGGAGTCCACATTGGACTAAAGATACAGATAATGCATTTACTTATAAAATGTTTGTGCTAATGTAATTTTTATAAGCTGTATGTATGATTAGTCAGTTATGTGAAAACACTTTGAAATACAGATAATAATATACCCAAAGGTGTAAAGCAGTAAATTCCTAAGTTCCCACTTGAATTTAAATTTAATATGAAAACATACCAAAGACCAAGGCATTAAAAACAAGCAAATGCAAGAGAAAAAAGTCCCCAATAAACTTTGATCATTACTGGTACTGTGACTAGGCCTGTTTTAAGGTTCTAAGATGAGCTGAGGTAACATCTATTTTTTGGTTGGCAATGTGGTGAAGCACCTTGGAGATTAGAAATGAAGAGTGGTACACCCTCCACAGAACAGGTGCAGCACTCAAGATGAAGAGGAAGAGACACCTGGAAGTGAAAGAGACTTGATGAGGTCATTTGGAGTTCTAAGAGTTGGTAGCTGTGACCTTGGGCTCTGGGGGCTCAGGGACCTCTGAGTGATAGAAGCCTTTGGAAATAATCTACCCAGTATACATCCATGAACAATACTGTCCAATGAAATATTCAGAACTGGTAGAGCTCTGGTACCAATGACTGAAACGAACTACAAGACTCTATTGAAAGGAGTGACCCCTTTGTCCATAGGCATGAGCAGTGTGTCTGTTTCACTACAGAGCAACTTCCATCTCCAGCAGTGGGTACACAGACTGCCAACTAAAGTAGTTAATTAAAATTGATACAGAAAAGGCAAAGAATCAGTAGGAAGGGAGAGACAGACAGTGAGACAGAGCGAGTGACTCCATCTTTACATGCATCAAAGTCTCACTTTGCTTAAGTGGAAGAGGCTCATAGATCCGACTCTTGTGAATAAACATGCCAAGATTACCTCATCTACACCTGCCTCAAGAAGTTCCTTCCTTATACTCATTCCTTCTTCCTTTCATGGTGGAGCTGTGCTCCATACACTGGAATACTTTCATGGCTTGTGATTCCTTTGAGAAAGTTTCTTAAACACATGTTCTAAAAATGAGAACCTCACAGACTTCTTGCAGCAGCGAAGTCCATCACAAACCCATGTGGCTCATTCTTGTGGTTCTGTCTAAAATCATCCCAATCTACCCTCGAGTACCTACCCTTGGGTCCTGGTCTGCAACTCCATGGAGCTAATGAACTCCTCCCTCACAGGTATGCTTACTAAGATTATGCCTTTACACAGAAAGTTTTTAAAATATCTTTATTATAAATAGTTATATGCATTGTATGAGCAAATCTTGTGCATGCGCCCCCTATCCCTCCTTTATGTCCCCTACCTACTGGGGTACTTCCTCTGTGCACAAATTGGATCTGTCCATAGGTAGGGGGTTATGAACTGCACCCAGGGTAGCCAGAATTTCGTTCTCTCCTTTTTTTTTCTTCCCTTGTGCATTGTTGCTGAGGGGGCAATGTCTCTGGATATAACACAGAAAGTTTAAAAAAGATATTTCCTCAAAATATGTATGACAACATCAAATGTCTGAAATGAATAATTAGAGGTTAACAATCCAACTCTGAAACTTCAAAGATAGAGGGAAAAATTAATTTAGAAGCATAAGCCAATTAGTTGTTGAATATGAGATCCCGTCATAGCTTATATTAACTAATTTTTGCTACCCTGGTTAGAAATGTCCACTAACAATCTTTATCTAAGTAAATCAGATTATGGAAGAGGCACTATCTGTAGTGAAAAGAAATACAGTAAGAACTTGGTAACTGGAATCAACGCAGTGGTAAAATATGATCTTGTTTTGTCCTTGAGATGGCCTGTAATCCCTCTGACACTGACTATAGCTTGAAATTCATGTGAATCAAGGAAACAGCACACAGTGGTGACTCAATTGTTGTGTTCTTCATATAATTGAACCCCAGTTATAGGAGTTGGTAACTAGTATGCTGAGCTAGTTGAGGACATGTTGGGAGTTCCTGCCATTTCTCAACTTTCACTGACCGTGTTTGTCTTCTCTCTATATACCAGTGAGACTTCCTTGCTCCAGATACCATTTGTAAGAAAGGGAATAATACTCCACCATGGAGCAGAAAAATGATTCACTTGCACTTAAAATTGAATCCGTCACTTGCCCTGGTGCCATTAGATTACAGCAAGGAAGGGCATTACTTTATTTTCTAGGAACACTGATCTGGACTCTCAGGATGTTATGCTACAATATCATACAGTGTAAGAAAAGCATTTTCTGGAAAGTGAAAATCTATAGAATATGACTAATATAATTATTTTATAGTTAAAATTATACAGAAAATTTGAATATAAACTGTCAAGAGTTTTGAATTTAATAATATTTGGGCTATCCTAATAATGAATATTCTACAGAATATTTAATTCTTATAATCTAAATGTAATTTAAAAATTTGAGTCAATTTTAATTTATGTCAGTTCTATTTCTAATTTGTTACATGAGTTATATATGTTTAAATCAATTGGATATACATATTACCTATGAGACTTTATTAAATAATGACTTTCTATAAGAAAGTCATTATTTAATAAATAATTTCTAAGTTCTTTAACTTGAATTTATTACTGATAAGTTATCAATGATAATGTACTGCCATTTCCTTGATGTCTGGCTATCAAAGAAAAGGCAGTGCAACTCCTATAGTATAATATAATTTGATGAAATTATGCTGAAAGACCTAACTAAATACTCTGCTATATTCTGTCTGTATTCTATTCTGTCTATATTCTATTACATAGGATATTAAAAGCTACTCATTTGTAACTTATGATATAATGAGATAGGAGTTGTCTGAAAAAGTTCAGAGAATATTTGGGAGGTTTCATATATATCTAAAAATAAAGTCAAAAAGGCAGAGGTGAACTGCCCTTTTTATATACGGGGACAAAATCACTGAGGCAGATTTTCCTTCATAATGGTGTCTATCCATGAGCTGAGTAAGGATGACATCTTACTCAGCACTCCTAGAACCATGCTAATGCTGTTCATTAAATGTACTCAGCTAATGAACCTGAGGTCACAAGATTAACCTCCCTGTGGTCTTTATATTTCCTAGCTGCCAACACATGAAATCATTTAGAGAATTCAGACTAAAAATATATGGGCGTTCAATCTAGTTAGGATCTTAATTAGGTCAGTCCCCTGCCATCAGAAACAAGCATCTCTTTGAAAGCATTTTGTATCAAAGATTTCTACAAACACTTTGTTTCATTACCAGGATCCAAATAACTACTTTTGTCTAATTTATACTTTAGTGGTAGGCTTCTCTGAATAACAAAATTCTTTCCTAAATAGCAATGACAAGGTCGCAAGCTCTGGTAATTAAAGTTTCTCCTAGTTGCTTCTTTTCCCCATTGCTTAAATTTCTGGCCCTCCTTCAGACAGTGAAAAATGAAATGGTTAAAATTGTATGTAGAAATGTTAATTATGAAGATATAAATTAATTATTGATATTTATTCTCAACTGTGTTGATATGAAAGGCTTTAGCCTAGTCATGAACATAAGGAAAAAATATATAATTAACTAGATAGCTAATGTAGCTACATAACTCAAGAAGAGTGGAGGGCATATTTTGTAAGAGTCGTAGAGAATGCTGATGAGCAATCAACTCACATACTGCTTATAAAGGTTTAGAGTCTATATGCAGAAAGTTCAATCAATCACATCCTAGAAAAACATCTCCTTTTATTATTAATGTTGATAACTATAAGCATGTTTTATATTAATTAAATTAGCTCAACATAAACTTGGTTTGGAATATTTATAAGCTCATATTAATCAAAAGATTTTTCCCTTGGGAAATAATGTCAAAATCAAATTTATACTTATGTCATATGTATTTTGGTCTATCAGTGACAATTATGTGATTTATAATTATAATATTTATTGGTGGTATAACTTCCTTAATAAGAATATAAAAAATAAAGAAATTTTAATTCACTAGTTAGTGAAATTCAACATTAAACTCATTTCAATTTCTTGTATACTCATAACACAAATAGCATTGAATATACTATAGTCCAATTTTAACAGTAAAATTCAAACTATCTAAAATTATCATGCACAAAACATTTAATTATTACTAGGTTGTATAACAATATATATAATAAATACAGTAAAAGACTAGAGACCATATTGGATGGTCATTTGTATTATCTAGTAATAATTGCCAGTAAAGATAATGATTTCTGGAGTTAGTCACCCTTGGTTTTATTTATGATTTTATCTCAGCATTACCAGCCATGTAAAGTTATGTTCCCTAATTTCTAAAACCTCCTTAATTTTTGTTGTATTATTAAACTTTTACATATAAAGAAAGTATATAGGACCTGAAGTGGCATTTTGTTTGTTATTGTACACATTTTATTCTTATCATCTTCACAGTATAAAATGTCTGTAACCATTATGATCTGAGCTGTATGCCTTCCTGATGTTTGGGCTTCAGTCACATATTTAGAATTAAGAAACCTGTGTGTTAAATATGTATGCATCGCTCATTACACATACAAGCTACTGGTTTGGGTCATGATGGTAAATTACTCCAAGGATACCAGATACTTTCTACACAGTGGAGATGATTGATGACAAAAAGACTTTAAAAAATAAGCACTGTACCCAGAGAAAATGAGCTAAGGACTAGCTGTGGTCATCTCAAAGAAGTGACCACATGTCAAGGCAATGATTAGAAGGTTAATACAGGAATTCTGGTTTTACACCAGGACCTACCTGGAAACAGCCAGCTACTATAGGAGTCATGATTGACAGAGAAACAGCATTTGAAATTTTTTCATAGTATTACACTCAAACACAGTATGACTAGGAAGTAGCACAATGTAGAAAAGTGATACAAATTAAGTGAAAGAAACATTACATCAAATAAAATTTAAAAAAGAATTTATGTAATTATATATGCACACAGAATCACACATGCATATTCACATACATACCTACACAATACCATGTATATATTTAATGATACATATACTAGGTGTAATGATACATATACTAAACATATAAAGATTTTTGTAAAGAGAAAGTTGTGTTTAACCACATCCAGTTTTAATTTGATGAAACAATGGAACAGTGGATATTTACATTTTTTGAATCTTAAGGAATAAGTAAAGTAAGTTGATTAAAATAAAGTATTTAAATTCTGCAGTTCTAATGTAGCTTACAAACTATAGAATGCTTTCTTACAGAAGAAGTGGAGAAGGAACAGGAAACTTTTCTTTTTCCTCCCATATTTATTGTCAGTAATTAGATACATTGTATGAGCAAATCTTATGGTACCCCCATATCCCTTCTCCCTGTCCCCATCCCTCTGGGGTCCCTCCTCATTGGGCTTGCTGGGCCAATCCACGGGCTAGGGGGTTAGGGATTGTACAAGAGGTAACCAGTTTTTTTTTTCTCTCTCGCCCCTACCATGGCTCTCACAATCATTCGTCCCCATCTTCTGTTCTGATCCCCAAGTCATGGTGGGTGAGTTTCAGGTATGCTTTGCTGGTAAGGTCTTATGAGTCTCTGGATTTCTGCTTTAACACCTGTAACACACACATGAAAAACAATATGAGCATCAAGATTTCCTACAAAATTCCAAGCAGTTATGTAAAACGATGGTCCTTCATCCCTGATTTCTTTTGCTGATTAGCCATGGAGAGGATAGTTCGACCCTGGGCAATTCTTCAACACTGCGTATTTATGTGCCCATGTCAAGATCCTTGCTTATTTTCATTACCAACACATTATATGGTTGTAACTGTTCAACTAGAAGTCACTGAGACTGGCAGATGTAATGTCAGCTGATTTCCGTCTCAATGTGGCACACCATTGTGCTTCTCTGGCATACAATTTACAAAGATTTGGGGGGAAATGTTTTTTTTTGTTTTCTATCAATTTGTTAATATTCAACCAACACATTATACTATTTTTTCCCTTCACTGCTCTTATGAATTTAGTTGTTTTTAGTTTTAGTGTTGCTTGATTAGTTTTAAAGATATTATGGAGACTTTCGATGGATATTTTTAAATATACTAATAGAACCTGGAATATGTTAGCATATATTTTAAACTATTTTCTTCCTTGTTTTCATACTAATATCATTTGCAGATTTTCTTTGAATAGATTTTAGCTCTACCACATGTAGCTACATTGCCAAGTGATGTTTACTTCATTTGAAAATTGCTTTTCTCTATATATTGCCAGTGCATGGGGTGTAAAACCATTATCAGAGCAAATGAAAGTGATGACTACACTGTGAACCCATGTATAGACCTACAAAATGACTTATTCAAATGCTGGGTTATTGGTCAACTTCTCTTTGAAATTTATACACACGCAAAACAGTTGAAATCCTGCAGATAGATAAGTTAGATGATGGACACACACACACACACACACACATATATATGTATATATATATACATATATATATGGAGATTAGATTGATAGGTGCAGGAGTTTCATGGCTTGTGCATATTTTATGTATAAAAATTACTAGCTTTAGATTGATTACTGTATATCTCTTTATTTAGACCAATATATTGTCATTGCAAATTCTGTACGTGCTACTACTACTAACTCCTCACACTATATGGACTATAATTAAAAGGTTATTTTGTACCTATTTTTACAACAATGTAAGTCAATACAAAGAAGCAACATTAAAGTTATCACATTCAAAGATTAATATTTTTGGAAGCCAAGCCCCAAAGAACAGTAACTGAATCCCCCAACACTGAATTACCCTTCTCACTACGTTGGTGAGTTTTGTTCATTAAGAAATTATTATTCCTTGGTCTGGCTTTCCTTCATCCTGATCATGAAATGACAAATGTCAATCATTAGAAGCCTTCTTCCTGACATCATTTAATGCAGGGTAGAGCTAGCTTTACTAAACCTTCCCCCACAATCACCCACACATCCACACCCTCCAGTGAATTGTTGGAGCACCTGTGCAGACCTGTAGCTCTGGGCAGGATTAGAGTTCTCCAAACTTGGGACTCTCAAGACTCTGATTATTAGTCACATTTAGTAAAGAATTACAAATCCCAGACTCAGAGAAGAGTAGGTTATGGAAAATCTATTATGGGAGAGTGGAAACAGAAGAGAAGAAAATTCCAAGAGGAATCCCTCCCCTCCTGCAAGCACTGCTGAGAGCAGAGAGGGCAAGAATCAGCTAAAGTCTCCCTCACCTGGGAAAAATCTCTCACACACATAGCCTGTTTCATTTATAGGAATTAGGCATCCAATGAGAACAGGCCTCATTGCCAAGTTCTGTGTATAGGAAGGGTGCTGATTTGCATGATGGGCCCCAGGACCAGAGTCCAAGTATAACCAGAGCAGGGCGGCATTCCTTTCCTTCCTTCAGTTCCTAGCAGTCAATCTACCAAAAAAAAAAAAGGCTACCTTGCTCCTAAACCATAGCACTCCAACACCCCAAATCTATATTTTGTGGGACAACAATAACTCAGGTTTTAACTACAATGACATTTCCTAGTGTCTTTGGTTAGAGGATAGTGTTCTCAATATAACATTCATAGGAAAAAGCTCTAAGATTTTTTTTTAGAGATGGAAGACAAAAAGTTCATTAGAAATCATTTCTTTTGTAATTGGCAATTTATTTATAATTTTCCAGATTAGCCACACAAATTGAGTTCTTTGTTTTAAAATAAAATGGGCATACGATTTTTTTATTGCTTTGAGATTTAAGTGACTTAAGTCTTAATGAGAAAATATGTTTTGAAAACTGGTGCTGTTGAAAATCCTCCTCTCCTGGATAAAGAAAGGCATAAACACTTCATGTGGCTTTGCTTATTTAATAAATCTACTTATGTCTACCCTGTCGACAATTCTAATCAGATGCAAATAGTCAGCTGCACATATCTTCCACTTCATGCTGCTGGAATGGATTACTTTCTAACAAACTAGGAAAAATGCAAACACTAAAAGGCAAATGAAATGCAATGTCTTTATAAAGCTGCTTTATAGACATTATCGAATCAATGCGCACTCTCATATTTATTCATTTTATTTTCTCTACACAAACAGTTTTCATCGGATTTATGGGCATTATGCTATTTATTATGCTTAATGTAATTCAATATTATAAAGCATTTGCATTTCAACAGGGTCTTTAGTAAATTTTATGCCAAGAACTTCACACAGCTATGCAAATCACTGGCATTTTAGCAATCTCTAGACAGGATGTTTCATGACCTGGCCTTATGACTGGATGGCACTTAACTCTCAGATATGACACATCTACCAAACCAAATCCGTGTGCTTTTATGAGGTAATGTCTCTACATTCCTCTCTGCTAAATTATGACATACATTCCCTTTATACTCATCACATAATAAGCAAAAACTAA